>JAZHYW010034980.1:0-89014 GCA_037355805.1 Ixodes ricinus | reverse complement strand
GACGTCTCCCTGGTCTGCTGTTCCTGGATTGAGGAAGATAGATCTCATGTTGACCAGGTACAAGGATAGCAAGCTTGTCGATGTGTTGTGTCGCCACACTAACGGGATCAGAAATCTCATCAAGGTATCTAGGTACAAGCTTTCAAGCTCCTGAAAGAGTGCCAGCGGGCACTCTTTCAGGCAATTCGGACTTCACCGCGGGCTTTGTCATAGTTTGGTTTGCTGGTAGGTGCTAAAACCTGCTGTAATTCCTGTTGTGAAGAAGGGATGATAGCCATGTCGCGGTGTTTTCTTGTTTCTGAATGCTTGAATAGGTCCCCATAGCGCGGACAAATCTTGCAATTGCAGAATTTACACTTGACGGCCGTTCCGTTTCAGCAGATTGCACCCAGCCTGCAAGAAGTATTGAATTAGAAAATTTGTGTGAATAAGAGCGCGGCATAGACGCAGCATTAATGTTTTTATGCACAGCATGCCAAAAAGAAAATTTTGAACGTTTCTTTTCGCCACTCGTCGCGGAAGCTTCTTTTTGCGCTGGAGTGCTTTCCCAAGCCGATTGCCGTCCACACTGAATGCTTTCCGCTACAAGAATAGGCTGCGCTTGGTTATCTTGCCGTTGTGGCCATGTGATTGCCTGAGCGTTCAGTATCTTGATAGCCGGGAAGTGTCAAGTCTTTTTCTTATCATTTTTAAAGCCCGTAGTAATGCCTAGAAATGAATCCGCGCGTCATTCCTGGGCCTGTTAGAAAGCAAAAGCAAACAACTAAATTTGCCAAGGAAGACTGATTCTAACGCAGCTGTTGCCTCCGTTTATATTATGTTTGTAGACTTGTAATTGACTGCTCTTTCAGTATCGTGATGACCAAAACGTGCCGCGTCCTTTTCATAATTATCTTTTAAAGGTATTTGTAATGTCAGAAATTACGTATTCTTTCCGCCCGAGTATAAACATTCATTGTTATAAAAATTCGCCAGAATATAAATTAAAAGTAGCCAAAAAGGCCAAGGAGCCAACTTAAAATTTTTGTCGCCAGACCATGCTCAGAAGTAGCCAATTTGGCGCAAAGTAGCCACCAACGGCAACAGTGAGGGCTTCCCATGTGATGCAAATATTTTGAGCTAGATGGCCCGACGTGAACGGTGTTGTCTGTTTTCGACGAACGTTTCCAAAATTTCTTCCTCCCTAATAAAACGTTCATTCAACAATAAAAAAAAAAGACAGAAAAACAGTGCCCCTTTAAAATATATGTATATATATATATATATATATATATATATATCGGAAGCATAAGGAAGAAGAGCTAGGTTTGTAATCATGATGCGCAGCGGTCATCCAACTGCATGAAGGACCATCGACGCCTTGCACTTACAAGAGTCAACATCATCTTTGAAGAAGTCTCACAATAGAATTACTAAGAGAATAAAATCAGTGCTCGTACGAATTCAACAGCTCCTGCTGCATCAGTTTTCACCACTGGTGCGCTGGATCCTAATTTTCATGTTCGTATATGTGTTGCGTATTATATAAACTCGGGCTGGGCGATTGACCAATGAACCTTCGGTTTAATTGATTAATGCTTCAATTGCGATCAGTCTTTTTAACCGGTTAATCGTTTGAATTGTGACGAACCCCCCCCCCAAAACAAAATAAGAAAAAAGGACATTATACGCTTTCTTACCCTGCCTAACTTGGATTGGGGTAAAAAAGACCCACAGATATTTATTGATTTCTGGAGTAATCAACTGATTCCGGTTATGAATTTTATGCACCTAAAGTCATTAAGTTGGTTGCCAGCGACAATCTCGTCCGTCCCAAAATCAACAGGCAAGCCGCGCGTCGCGTTGTTCAGTGACGGCGGTCCGACAGAAAAACTGGGCGGCTAATGGCCTGTCCAAGCAGGATACTACAAAAATCGTGAGGCGATACGACACCGACATAAACCGTACGGTGCTCCACTTCCTGTCCTTTTTCTTTTTTTTTGTGGGGAAAGTTCTTTTGTTAAAGGTCGTCCGGGTTTTTTACGGGGGTCTTGGACATGCTCATCACGGGGGTCCGGACAGCCACTAACAAGATCTGTTGGCTGTCGGTCAATCACTCAAGGCCTTCGCTTCTCTTCAGGTCCCGAAAACGGGAAAGGGAAGGGCTATGTTCGAAATCTTACCCAAATAGATCAGAGCTTCTCCGGCGGGTGGTGTCACGTGATAACACAGATATAGAGCGACACTGAACGCGGTTAGATTTCGAACGCTAAGGGACAAAACCCTTACCCTGGAGTAAGATCCAGTAAATTTTAAAACACGGCCAAGGATTCGAGGGTTCGGCAGAGCAGATGGACAGCATTGGCAGGGGGCGTGTGACGTAAAGTCTGACGAGAACCGAAGTCACCGGAAAGCGGAGGAAACGAGGAGTCAAATCGTGATGATCGCTTGGCCGGTGTCCAAACAGACATCGGGCCGGACTGCCGGATGCTTCAGTTTCCACGATTTTTGACGGAGTCGTGTCGCCTCACGATTTTTGTAGTATCTTGTGTGGACAAGCCTTTGACTGGGCAATTGACTGGATATTCACGGGGCCCATTTCGGACATTCCGCCGACTGAGTTTTCCTTCAAACTACCGAGAACACGAAGAGGTAGGACGACGTCCACACGGTTAGCGGGTGTTGGCTGCCGCATCGGTCCTCGGCTCACGCCAAACGCCGTCCATGCCCTTGAAAAAATCCAAGTGGATCGAAAGCACAAGATAATTTTTTTTTTCTATTCCACTCAGGAATTTGAGGTAAACAATTACTCTCGCCTTCTACCCTCTTTTAGGGAGTGTCCTCAACTGCAGTTGGTTGGGCCGAGGACACATGAGCAACGCTAAATTTTAACTGATAAGTTCCTTGAGAAGGGAGAGGCGCGGCCTACCCTTCGTCACTTCTGCTTCAGTATTAGACACTTCACAGACGTGGACGTGTACACCAATATGAAGGGTAAACTTTAGATAAAATATAAATGTAATGTAAGCTGCAGGCGCAACGTACGCTTGCAACACACAACAACGCGAGCAGATTACATCTCACACGGTCACTTCAACGCCAAGCGAGTGTCTGTTTAGCGCAGTTGTGAATATTGTGAACAAGCAAATGTGCTCGTTCCTGCCGGAGGATACCAACGAACTTCTCTGCCAAGTAATATAGTTTGATTTGCAATAAATAAGTACTGCTTTATTCTTTCTGCTCGTGAATATGTGCGAAGATGCTTTTTCTGCATTCAAAACATTGCCCGCACGCTGGGAAATAGGGAGACGCAAGAGAACAAGTGCCCGATAAAAGCTGCCCAGCATAGGAAATAACAAAAAGAAACCTTTCATAGCCCATGCACTTTATACTTCACATTTTGAATGTTTTTAACCGCTCGTAAAGATGCACGACGCGGTCATTTTCAAATAGTGACATGCAGGACGGGCATATCAGTAATATATAAGCGCCACCGGAATACTGGCGAACCTTGAACGCACTCTACATTCCTTTCGATTGTTATTTTTCTTAGAATCGTCGGTCGCTTTTACACACCTTCTAGGGAACAGAGGTTTGGGCTTTAAGGATAGCGAAGTTTAAGATCGTTCACCGGAGAAGAAAAATACGGTAACTAAAGCAATTACACTTATAGAATGATAATAAATGTACATACTATTCGGCACGAACGAAATAACAAAATTGATCAATGTAATTTTTCGGCGAAGAGACAAAATTTGCAGGCGTGTTTTCTCGCAGGAATGCGCTGGAGCACCGCAAAAGTAGACTGGTTCTTGTTAAAGTCACTGGATCCTGAGGGGGGATCGGTGGCCGAGTGGGCTAGCGCACACCAGCTCGGAGCACGTGGAGCGAAAGCTCGAGCCGCAGAACCCAGGATCCTGGGCTCAATTCCCACCCCTGCCCGTTTCGATCTGGATGAGCATCGTACCGGCGTGCGGTCGTGTACCACTACTGCGTGGTGTACGTAAAAGCTGGACCCCGGGCTAGCGGTTTTACTGCACTGGCTAAATTTCTCATCTACAGCTCGGAGACTCGTCGCCCGTTGAGGCAGACAAAGTTCTAGGCTGTATAAACATAGACATAACCCAATTTTTTTCACTGGATCCTGGGAAAGTAGCGCCATTGCCATCCCTACCTGCTGGCCAGACACAAACATATACTAACACACAGAACGACCGAAACCTCGCAAGGCGATTGGCTAATCTGTTTACGTTGTCATGGAAATCCGCCATCTCAGTCCATTCAAATCTTCGAAGCTTGCAAAGGGTCGTTCAAAACCAGTCGCGCCAAGATCACCATGGAGCACCATCGTACTGGAAGCGTTCCTCGCCAACATAAGCGTCTTTTGCACTGCGCATGCAATGAACTTATCAGTCATGTTTACCTGCCCAGATATCTAACAATGATACTGCTCTTCTTACGTATTTCAAAACAGCAAACTTATTCTTCAGTGCCTCCAAGCACCGACACAATATGTGGTGGTGATACGAAGATGCACACTTGTTTCGCCGGTGTGTGGATAACATAATTTGGATATACAAGAAACGTCTCTATAAAGCCACCCGTCAACTAGCAAATTTAGATCGGCTCACCAAGAACAGAGGGGTCAAGGAGTAATTTGCTCATTTCAAGGACCAAAATGGCGACCATATGGGGAGCTTTGACGCTATTTTCCCAGGATCCAGTGACTTTAGTTGCTGTCTGCTTCAATTTGCATCCCGGAAGTCGCATTAACACTAGCGCCAGTTGAACTTCTAGCGTACATTCTATTAACTCTATGGTTTCAAACACCTTGTACGAGAGTTTACGTTTTGGGTTATTTGGGCTATTTTTATGGTCCGTAATTGGGTTACTTTAGGGCCATATCGTCACGAAAAATTTGGCAGGTGAATCTGCGAGTACCTGACAATTCTGCACTACTAGCAGCTGGAATGTCTTCCTCAGGATGGGTTGTGATAGGAGAGCTAAAACTTTACCACGTAGTTGGACCGGTGGGTCCAGGAATTGCTGCACAAATATTCCAAAATGAACCACATCGTGGCGGCGTTAAGTTTGAAGACCACACTATACATGTCCAGTTAGAAGTTTCGGTTTTTTTTGAAAGCAGGGAGCCTTAACGATGATGGCGCGATCGTTGCAGCGGTGAGCTTACCTCGTTACGTTCTTTTCGGTAGTTTTCCGTGGATGGACCTAGCGACGTATATAGTCACAGCACACGTTGACAAATTGCAATATTTAATAAACTCTCGTTTGTTTCACTTGCCAGTGCGAGAACGTATACAGCACGCAACAAGACGGGTGCAGCTTGGTTCGCGTAACAGTCCATACCAAAGTGATGGTGCACGCCAAGACGCCATAGGTTTCTAGAGTGCATTTATGTCCTCTCTTTAATCGAAGGATGGACTCGTGAACTAAGGTGCCTAAAACCTCTCCTCTTCACAGTTTGGTGCTCCTTCGTCGAGGAAAAGGGCGTCCCTGGCATCGCGTATTCCTTGGTTCTGAGCATGTGCTGTGAGACTCGTGGGCGACGCACTGTGGACTTCACCGAAACTGCTGCTGGCGTTTATCACTAAAATGCGGCGTTTTTTTTTCTTTTTTAGAGAAAACATTGGATGTGCTTTGTGTACTATCACTTTTGATCAGTGTCATAATTTCGCATGTGAGAACTTTGAATTAATTTAGAGTACAGAACGAAAACGGTCACCCTCCTTAATTCTCGCTTCAGATTCAATTCTCACCTGCCACGAGTAGTTTGAAATCAGTCCGACATCTTCGGTTGTGCGGAGCAAATTCAGAAGAGGTTTGGTGCAAATATAGAGGCACGGACAAGATCACAGCATCCAACGTGGTCACACGTACTTTCGCACAAGTAGGCCGCCTGGTTCCTTTGGGTTGTTACGTTTCCTCGTTGATTCGGTCGTGCTTGAAGGCTGGTTTGCACTGAGTTGCGGAACCGCCGAACGGGCCATCAGTCGGATACCAGGGAGCTCAAGTATAGAGCCTTTACCGGTAGTTTTCGGGGGTCCTTCCTTAGCCTTCCACGGGCCGTTCTATCGAAGCATTTTGATTTCATTTCCTTGACCTAAATCATGACCGGATACGCGTTCCGGACAATATACAAAGACGCCTTCTAGGAAAAACTGTTTATGGGTGGTGTGTAATTTTTAGGAAGCAGCGTTCCTGTTCAAAGTCAGGTACTGACTTCACTGTAACTGGTTTGATGTACCCCCAAAATAGGTGCCAATCGAAATCGAACTTCACAGGTTTTTCTTCTGTTCCGTTCTACACGCAGACATAAAGAGGGTTTATTTGACAAGCTTTCTAAATATGATCCCTGACAGCAGAAATCCAGTTTTTCAGTTAACTTAATTGTAGCTAGAGCGTTCTGTCTTCAGTGATGTTCTGGCATCGAGTGAACGATGAGCACGTATACGCGCCGTCAAGACACCACGAACGGTAGCAGGCTCATCCCGGAGGTAGGAGAATTAGCAGATAACTTGTAGTGGACTTGTAGGTGACTATTTGCCTGTCAAGGCCCATAACCCATCCTCCATGCGCCTCATGCTATAAGATTCCGTTGACCAGTGTCGGATTGACTCGGAGCCCTCACTGGATTGCCACCATATTTAGAATATGCACTTGGCACCGAATGCTTGCTTGTCTTTCGAAGTGGTAAGTTCGCGCCTGGTTCACTAGCGCTTTTATGCCAGATGAGTTATTTTTGTGTGTGTACGGATTTCAGCGATGCGGTATTCCTTCCTTATGAAACCCCAAGACAAGATAAAAAAAAGGACAACACAACAGCGGTTTGTATTTTTCTTTTTCTTTTTTTTTTGTTTCTTGTCTCGGGGTTTTATAAGTATGGCTGTTCACCAACTAGCTTTCGCCATTACCCTTACTTCAGAGCCATATATTTGTTTAAATAATGCAAAGAAGGCGAGAGAAAACTGTCGTTAACGGCGTCAGTGGCGACAATACTTCTTCAACTTTGTGTTTTTACTTTTCGAGTGTAATAGTACGTAGAAGTAGCTGCGAGTTAGATTACATTATTTGGAACTGGCTGAAAGCTAGAGGCACAAGGCGGAGTGCAATTACATTTTTTCTTTTCATTTTCTTAGATGTTGTTTAATGGACATGCGCAGCGCAGCCTTGACCTTAGTTTCTCGCATCCGTGAAGGCCTGCCCAACAGTTCTGCGCTAAGGCTCACTCGTGCAACGCGATTCTCTTCCTCCGTCAGCACACGGCCTGAATGGAGTACGCTGCGGATGCATTGGCACGCGGTTTGACGACGCTGACCCGTCGAAGGGGTCGTCCTGTCGTTGGCACGTTATGCAGGTCTACGTGGACTGAGCACGGCCACCGGCCATCTTCAGAAATCTTCGTCCCATCCCGACGTCTCATCCTGAGGGATCTCGAAGTTGCGGGGGTAGACGTCGAAGTTGGAACTGTCTGCGGGACCCCGTATCTGGAGGACAGAAAGAGAGAGGCCGTGTTGCCAGGAGAGTGCAGAATAAACATCTACAAGAGAAGGCAACTTCGCACATTGCTTATTTTCTGCTGTGAAATGCAAGAAAAGAGAAATGTGCAAGTCCATAAGTTCGTGCGTCTACGTGCAACGTATTTGGTGAGAGGAGATATAACGATTTTCTCGGAGCACAGTGCGAACACAAAGCCAACAACAGACGTCGCCAAGGGCACGGCCGCTCGGAGAACAGAGAACCAACACTCCTCGCCGACCTAATAAAATAAGTTTTCGAACTAAATCATTCTTCAGCAATAGCCTTTGCTTACAAACAAGTTCCCTTCAGGCGTAAAAAAGGCAGCTTACATAGCATGTTGTCATGTGTGCGAGTATGTTTTTTACTTTTTCACTAAGTGGGGACAGTGCTGTTAAGAACACGCGTACATATCACTGCAGGTATGCACGAGGTGCGATATCACTGCAACACCATGCTCACATCCTGAATTATTATACTTTTAGCTGAATTAATTATTCAGTTTAGATGCGGATCATGGGCGTCGAGACCACGCTGGAGTGTTGCCGCAGTACAAAGCTCCGAACACTGCATTTTAGGGCATTGAGTTATTGTAGGATGCATGCGACGATCAATCTAAACAAAAATTAAAGCGGTTGACGCCGTATTATATATGCTATCAGCAGGAACGCTTTTGACGAGGCTTTCTGTGTTTGTGCGCTATCATTGCATTGTATGGGCCTTGGATTTGGGTTCGAATTCCTTTTCTTCTGCTTCCTGAATTATAATCGTTTTGGTACGCGCGCACACACAAAATACAGACCAAAGTAAAGGGCCATCATACTGTAGTGGTTTACTATGTTTCTACAGTTTACGTCAACATGCGGCTACGAGTTACCACTACAGATATCATTCCGCATCTTGGTTTCCGTAGTATCCCGTAGTTGTACCTTGACATAAGTCATCGAAAAGTAGTCGAACGTAGTCAAGCACCGTCGTCTGACTATGTCATTAAATGGGTGTCCTATTCGTCTTATGTTTGCAGCAATAGATATTTGTAGGGAGTAAAAGCCAGAAGGAAGGATTAAATGTAGCGACATTCTCCGCTCATCAATGACATATAGTTTCCGTCTTAAGAGTGACACCAGTAAGTAAGCCGTCCGTAGCCTTACCTGTGGTTCGAAGGGTGGCTGGAGCGTCCGTGCCTGCAGCCCGTCCCAGTCAAAACTCTGAAACCACCTGTTGGTCGAAAAGGAAACGATTTCAAAAGTCATTTGGCGATGACGAAGACGAATCCCTTACAAAACTGCATTTCTCAATATTTATGGTTGATTATTACTTCTGCTCATGCGTCTTCATTTGAGGTCACATCAGCGAGAGTGGTGAATAAACCAGCTAATCGCGCGTCAAAGACTTTAACGGTAAGAAATGACCGAAATGAAAGCTTGCCGTCAGCGAGCGCTCAGCAGAAACCCATACAGCTATGGCGGGCGATGACTACAGGTACCTGGAACGCGTCATCGACTGATGTGTTTAGTGTCCTATCCCGCCCATGCATCTAAAATGGTCCCAAAATGGCATCAAATGACGTCATAGGAACTGGCTTGTCAAGCTGTCGGATGTCGCGATCCTGGCAGTTGTTTGTTGTTGTTGTTTGTAGAACTTCGTGCAAAAAGCATGAGCGAACGTGAGTGCCGCTATTGTCGCGGCGTCCCAGCGCCTGGCTGGCGAAGTTTCTACGAACTGTCAAGCTGGAAATGACCTGCAGCAGAGCAGGCGACTGCCGCAGCCACCTCCGTACGCTACTGTGCGACTGCAAGGACCTCGGAAAGCAGTTGCACAAGTGTGCAACGTCATCAGGCGAAACTTAAGGGCCACTTTTTGAGGACATGGTAAACTCACCCTTCAGAGACGCGTCCCAGGCACCCCATACTATAGCCTATGGTTCTCACTTGTGCTTCTTGATGTCCATGATGCCTCCTTTCTGGTAGCCCAGCCGCTCCGAGGGGTTCTCCCGGCAGAGCCTCTTGATGAGGGACACGGCGTTTCGAGACATGTTCCGCGGGAAGTCCAGCATGTCAATGCCCTTGAGAATGACGTTGTACGTCTTCATGGGGTCGTCTGCGGCGAACGGTGGCGTGCCGGCCAGCAGCTCGAACATGAGCACGCCCACGGCCCAGAAGTCGACGGCGCGGTCGTGTCCCTTGTTGAGCACGACCTCCGGAGCCACGTATTCGGGGGTGCCGCAGAAGGTCCACGTTTTCTGGCCCGCCGGCACACGCTTCGAGAAGCCGAAGTCAACCTGCGGGAGGAGGCATCACGAGTCTGCGTAAGACCTGGTTGTAATGACCTCGTGCTAGCATCGACTGTTTGCGAGTTGAGCGTCGAAGTAGATGATGGTTGCGAAATCAACCGCTCACTTGATATAACCACGCAGACAAGTATGCTTGATTACATAAGTTTGCAAGTTTAATTTTCCCGAAACGGTACAACTCGTCGTCACCAAGATACATGTGACTTGCATGTGACGCCGCTCTCTAGTACTGCTAGTTATTCACTCTTATTTCTTTTGTTGCTTTGAAGCATTATTTAGAGGATGTAAAAATAACACGTTAAAGGGATACTGAACCGAAATTTGGATTTCGCAAAATAAGACCGCAGAATCGTTGAACGGGACGCTACGAACTCCGAAGCAGCACTCATACATTGATATCTCAAACGGATGGCCGTTGTTTTGAAAAAGAAGGGCGCGATCAAGCGAGGGCTATGACGTCATTGTCCCCCTGGAAAATTTGGGAATGAGGGGAAGCGGCCTCGTTTCTTTCCTCGTCGCTTCGCTTCACCAGCTCGACAGGACGTAGTGAGGAGGAGTGGGAATGAGAACCGTGACGTCACATGTCTCGTCGGCCGTGTTCAATCGCGCACTTTCTTTTTCTTAAAAAATACGGCGATCCGTTACAGATGTCGCTGTATGAGTGATGTTTTTTGGGTTTTGCAGCGTCCCGCCTACTCGTCCAGCCTTTATTTTTTGAGTTCAAAATTTCGGTTCAGTATCTCTTTAAATGACATGCATGCAGAATATAAATTCTGAGCATCGGAGACACAATTTAGTGCAACTCACCGCTGCTATCTTTTCTAGAGGACTTTATAACGCGAATCATCCTCAGAGAAAACATATATGTTTTTTTACCTCTCCTCCTCCCTCTGAAATTCCTTTCCTCGCTTTTACACGAATGGGGTGACTCAAGGAATTGCATAACCTAGTTTGTCTGAGCGGAAAGAAAGTACCTAACTCCCATGATGTACAAGGCCAGTGATTCCCAATTCAATTGCCTGGCGTCGGAATGAAAGCATTCCGAAATCTTTCGTCAACTGCAATAGTTTCTCATCGCCTGTATTCCAGATGGAGGCCCGCGATTTTTGACAAAATTAAAGCTTGCGAACTGCGGCTGCGCATCGGCGAGTTTGGACATAACAAGGAGTTTGTTGGCTGACATGAGCGATGCTACACTGACCTCCAGGTCAGCATTACTTGGGACACCGCAAAGATTTCCGTAGACAGCCCTACCGAAAAACCCAGTAAAACTTTTCGCCAGTGGTGTACCAACTTGTTTTTGAGTAAAGGGTAATCCAGACCTCCCCCCCCCCCCCCAGGGCCGGGGGCGGTTCCCTGTGTATCCCTTGGGCGCCGCCGGCCAGTGTTTGCCCTGCCCAGTGGTAGCTGTTTCAGGGGGGGGGGGCAAACACATTGCTTGCCCCCCCACTCTGAGAACTGGGGTGGGGGGGGAGGTAAGCGGCCTCCCTTGTCCCCCCGGTTGGTGCGCCCATGCTTTTCGCTATCTGGATTTTGGAAATGGAAATCCATCTGGATTCTATCTGGATTTCAGGTTTTTACAAAATATTCCTTTGTCTGCAATCTGGATTTCGGGTTTCCAGAAACAGATTTCCAGTTCCATAATCCAGATAGAGAAAAGTCATACTGGGTTTTTCGGTAGGGAGTGTGTTTGGAGTTTCACTCTGTACTTCGGTCCACCACTCAAGCGTAGTTGTGTCATCGTCATAAATTGTTTTCAAAGTCCAATTTTGTACTGAATTAACAGTGCCTCGGTATCGAAATTTCATTCCAATTTAAAAATTATTACTTAATTCACCTTTAATCTATTAAGAAAATAAAACTAGAACCTGAAGGGTTTATGACGAAAACGAAAAGGCTTGAGAAAGGAAACCCTTTCTTGTGCCTGGGAATGCTGCTGTCTCGTGTAGGAGCTAGCTTCGGACTCAATTGAAGTGACTATTATAGCAAGAGGTCATAAGGCAGAGGTAGTATGTAAATCATTTACCGGAGAACGTGAATCGTGGGAAAAGCCCCATGGATTAACAAACACATAATGCATTTGAAAAGAAGAATAAATTGTGGCTGCAGAAAACGTAACCCTTGACACGACCGGCTACACCAGTTAAAAACTCAGCTCAAATCTCGTCTAAAGCAAGCCAAATATAGGTACTTCAACAAAACCCTTTGCACCTTCTTTAAATCGGACCCTTCTAAATTTTGGAAATACTTTCTCGTTCGGCAAGATAAACCGATGAAGCTTAGTGTAAATGATGTCTTGATTGTCAATCCACCAGACGTTGCCTCTTGCTTCAATAATTACTTCAGCACACTATTCACGCTTGATAAATGTAATTCTGCAGCTTTTCCTACGCCATTTAGTCCATCTATTTTTGATATTACGGTCCAAAAGGCTGGTATCTTTGTAGGCCTATTTATGAAACAAGACTTCCGGCAGAGACGATATCCCCGATGTTTTACTTCGATATGCGGAGTGGTGCTCAAATTTTTAGCTTCATTTTTATCAACTTCTTGAGCGACGGTGTATTTTCCCATAAACAGAAACTGGCTAAAATAGTGTCTATCTACAAGGTCGGTGATTCACTATCCGCGGAAGGCTGTAGGCTTATCATATTACTATCATCCTGTAGCAAAATACTCGAACGCATTGTATTCAAACACGTTGTAACTTTTCTTGAACAGTTAAATTTCTTTGACGCTCGTCAACATGGCTTCCAACGTCGACTCTCCACCGTTACTCAGCTGGTTGAAACTGTACATGCTATTGATAGAGTTCTAAATAGGCGGGGCAGGTAGATGTGGTATTCACGGACTTCTCTAAAGCCTTTGAAAAGAGTGACGCATCCAAACCTTGACAAAACGTGAGAAAGGTCTGGAATAACAACATTCTAATAAAATGCTTTGAATCCTATCTAAAGAACCGTCATCAATGCGCATATGTTGCAGGTGCTACTTCCGATAGTATTCCAACTGTTACGGGTGTTCCTCAGAAGTCTGTACTTCGCAGACGAGTGCATTTTGTACCACGAGATGAAAACACTAGATGACCAGGTTTCTCTCAATCGGTAATTGCAGGATTTCTCAAAATGATGTTGAATAATTGGGATGCTACTTTAATTGACCGAATGTGTCAAAATATATTTTATTTAAAATAAGCGACCCCTTGGATTTTCCTACGCTATGCGGAGCCCAAGTTCGTCTGCTTCTTTTTCAGGGGTTGTGGTGACGTCGAAACGCTGCGCTCTGATTTTCTCTGGTTGAATGATAGTGGTTTTGAGTTCAAAGTGCTGTTTAGAGGAAAACCTTCTCAAACAACGTAGTTTGCAACAAAAACTTCCGCAAGTACGCGCCTTCGTAAGCGCTGTGCAGATGCTTGTTTTCGTAGCGGGACTGGCTCTAGCGTCCCAGATCAACTATTTTAATTGATCTGGCTTGATTTCTTTTTTTGCACGTGTTGATGCTGAATAAAGATATTGGTTCCCGTAAAAACGGCCCTGCTGCTCTGTGAATCGTGAAACCGTCGTGATTGCGATCATGGTTTCAATGCCGAAAAGATACCTACACTGGTAAGACTTTGCGAGCCATTTGTTTGGAGACAATCGGGCGTTCGGCTCGCATCAAGTTTGTCTAGGTATGTCCCCGTCATTGCGACTCAAAAGGCAAGCTTTCAGGTTTTGCAGTGCACCTGGCTTACCAAAGGGAATATTTTTACGTCGCGTTTCAATTGTGCGCCTTGACGCTCAACAAACCCTGCTCGCAAATGCCATGTGAAAAAAGAAAATAAAAATAATTAAGAACTGTAAAGCTGCAAAGACGGCATATTTATTTTGTTGATTTTTTTAGTCATCTCGGTGACTTATTACGCACATCGATAGACGCTGACAGACGCTTGTATAGAACCGTTGACCTCGGGCAGGGGGCGCGAGCGCGTCCGCAAAACGCGACCATGTTATGCTGGCTGCACCATCCACGCGATACGACCATAAAAGCGGCGTTCTATAACGTCCGATTATGCACGTTCTACGTTCGAATACAAGCATCTATCAGCATCTGTAGATGCGTAATAGCCAAACGTCTAAAAGAAAAAAAATATACACACAAATATGCAGTTTTGCGGCTTAAGGGTCCCATCAAACATTCCTTTCAGCTTTATTATTCGTATTGCTTTCTTTCATAGGCTCTGTGAGCACGTAAGTTTCACTCCACGTGATAACGAAGCCGAAGCTGGTTGCAAAAGCATGTTCCCCTGAACGCTGCTCGCAATGCCCGAGCGCACGGACTTGGCAGAAACACTGAAAGCTCGGAGCTCGCTCTTGTAGCCTCTGCTGCACTGGCACTTAGAAGAGAGCGGAGTATTTAAAACTGTAGTGAGGAAGCGTAATGACGCGCGTTGGATACGCGAGCCACAAATATTCTATTTTGCTCGCACGGACTGCCGCTCAAAACTTGAGAGCACGCTGCTTGAGAGCTACGCGGGTATAGGACCGTGGCTCGTGCATGATGGAATGCTTGAACGCCGCTTTCATGGTCGCATCTTCTGAGCGTTTCAGAAGTTCTTAGACGGCGGAGGAATAGCAGGCGCTGAGCAGACGGACGGAGGCGAAAACGGACGCCGACGCGCAGCTTTCGTGTCCACGCACTGATCTCTATGTCTATTTGCTGGATCGCGTTTGGCCAGCTCCGCCTATGGACCGGAATGCGGTCGCTGGCGGCCATCTTTAGGTAGAGTTATATCATCTCTAGCCATCATTGTAATATGGCGGACAGCGCAATGGCGGCAGGCTACCATAAAAAAAAACGTGGATCTAGTGCACTGTACCGTGGGTGATATTTCGCGCTTGATTGAAGTTGTTCGATGAAGCAGATTCTGAAACCCGGCGTGAACGGTAGCCTCATCTTTGCGGACCCGGCGAAAGTTCTACGAAAGCGCAGCACCGCGGGGCAAAGCAGCGCAGCTCTCATCGAAAGCTGAGCGGCGTCTGCTTTCGGTGCTTTTTTCGATGCGACTTTCGATGCGTGCTGTTCTGCTTTTCCCGGTGCTGCGATTTTGTGAAACTTTCACCGGGTCCTCAAAGATCGGGCTACCGTTCACGCCGGGTTTCAAAAACATGTTTCGTCAAATAATTTCAATCAAGCACGAAATATCACTCACCCTATTTTGACGGCAGCCTGCCACCACTCCTGCCGAAACGCTGTCTGCCATGGATGGATGACAGTGGCTGTAGGAGCTGTACCTTGGCTAGAGGTAATATAACTCTACCTAAAGATGGCCGCCAGTGACCGCACTCGCAGTGCGGACAAACGCGATCCAGCAATTGTCATTGAGATCAGTGTGTCCACGTCTCATGGCATTGCAGACGACGATAGACGGCTGTGGAATAGCAGACCATGCCGGAGACTGCCACTCGTCTGCTCGCATGACTGGCATTCGGTGTTTGACTTCCAGACTAGACGCACCGGATGACGCGAAAGGGAGACACTACGCTTGTGAGCCTGTTCGGTCGAGCAGCCAAGCCAGTCCAGTGGCAATGGGCGCGGCCACTCATTTGTGGGTGAGGCTTAGAGTGGGCTGTGACCTCCATCTAAATAGCGTCAAACGGCGCAAATATTGCGCGAAATTTTTTTTGTTTGTGGAAAAAGTGTTTAAAAATAATTGTTCTATGTGTGCTTTTTAACAAAGGGATGCTGAACCAAACATTTCAGTGCCTATAAGTGGCGCACGATTTTTCCACGAGCCAGCAGCCGCCGGTGCGCGCGAGCACACGGCACGAAATTGACGTCATCATATCCCCCATTAACGCTTAAGTGTGAATGGGGGATATGATGGCGTCAATCTCGCCAACGGTATGCACGTAAAAAAATACCTTTCTCTAATTTGATGCACTAGTATGCTTCGTAACTTTATCGTGCTGATGGACGATTGTATGCACTCGAACAGGTGCTCGGAACGCGTCTCCGACTGGTGTGTTTTTAGCGCCCTCTTCCGCCCATGCATCGAAAGTGGTCCCGAAAGTGACCACAAATGACGTCACAAAAGCTGGAGCGTTATGCCGTCGCGTGCCGCGATCCTGGCGGTTGGGCATTGACTCTTCCGTGGACTTCACGGGAGCGACGTGGGGCAGAACAGGCGTCTGCCACATCCATCACCCGCTGCTGTGACGCCGCCAGGGTCGCAGCCGGCGACAACGTGACACTGCTATGACGCCATTACACGGAAATGGAGGGATCACTTTTTTGGACGCGGTCAGCATACCTGTCGGAGACGTGTTTCAGGCATGATAATACGTATCGTGGAAATCGCGACTCAACGAGTCTCGCGCTGGACACAAGTGCACCTATAAGGCGTACGCACCAGCTTGGCGTATCCGACCGAGTCGAGTACCATGTTCTCGGGCTTGAGGTCCCGGTACACGATGCCCTTGTCGTGCAGGTACTGCAGGGCTTCCAGCACGCAGCCCGTGTAGAACCGGCTGGTGCCCTCGTCGAAAGAGCCCCTGGCACCGGCGAGAACGACGATATACTTTGGATATTGGGACGTGGCGGTGAATTAAACGGTTTGCTTACCGTTTTTGTTTTAACACGCAAAAAAATTCTACAATAAAACACAGATTTTTATTAAAACTGTGGGACGTTGCTCCGGAAAATTTATCATATACCCATGTAGTTTGTAATTATATTGGTTGTTTTAAGTTAGTTTAAGTGTAAATACTCTATAAACCAATGGTGCACTTAAACCCCACACTCGAAGAAAAGAAAGGAAAAAGTATCGAAATTTTTAGAAGTGAATGTCTCGGTGTCAGACGGATTACGTATGCGTCAAATGCCTGAATGCCAAAATGATTCCTGTATTTAGCGACACTACGGCCGGTAGATGAGGAGCACCACACTCTAAAAAAGAGTCTGGCGTCTATTTTCACGCACAACACTTGGAGAGCTAATCACCGCCACTTACGGAGGTAACTCAGCGAATGACAATGCCGAAACATATGTTTAGACCAAAAAACGCAGTCTGACTGTGACATTAAGCAATGCAAGCGTGACGTTTTGCATTGCTTAATGTCACAACTCAGTCTGCGTTTTTTTGGTCTAAACATGTGTTTCCGCATCGTCATTCGCTGAGCTGCCTCCTTAAGTCGCGGTGATTGGCTCTCCGAGTGTTGTCCGTGAAAGTAGACGCATAGACATCTTTAAAGTGCACACGGCGAGCACACTAAAAAAAAAAAAAAAGTTTGGGAATCTACTTTTTCTGCAGAACACTCGCAGAGCGCCAATGACTACAACTTACGGTGGGAGCTCAGCGCACGACGATGCCGAAACATGCGTTTAGACCAAAAAACGCAGTCTGGGTTAGTACATTACGCAAGTGCAAGCGTGACGTTTTGCATTGCTTAATGTTACAACTCAGACTCCGTTTATTGGTCTGAACATATGTTTCGGCATCGTTGAGTCCGTAAGTTGCGGTGATTGGTTCTCCGGAGGTTGTGCAAAAAAGTAGACGCACGTTTTGTTTTTAATTTTTTTTTTTTTTTAGAATGGAAGTGTTCTAAAATGCGTCTTTCGTACATCGAGACGCAAAGGGGGGCCCCGCCTATCAAAGAACAACATAGAGAACGCGTAGAGAATTTGTGATGAGGAGGAAGCCGAACTCGTGCCACCATTGGTTGGGTCGGGGGAAACAAACGCACGGAGTCCTTGCCGAACGCTGACAGAGCACTCGTGACCAATCTTTGCCCCGCGCTGCTAAGGGACGTAGAAAAACGGGCAGTTTGGCCCCTGTTTTCTAGGGGGTGTCGGTTAAACAAAGTCAACAAGACAGAAAGAGAGAGACTCGCCTGTCCCTGAGCAGCGACCAGACCTCCCCTCCGAGGCAGGCCTCCATGAGCATGTAGACGTACTTCTCGTCCCGGAAGGTCTTCCGAACATACGGCAGATGAACGGGTGCCGGCAGGACATCATCAGGGCCTTCTCGCTCAGCACGTGCTCCTGCTGTTGCGTCTCCACGATGTGCTTCTTGGTCAGGCACTTGAGCGCGAACGTGCGGCTCCGGTCCTGCACGTACTGCACCTGCGGACAGGCCCACAAACGTCAATCTCGGTTTTGTTTCGCCATGATTGTGCGATTGCAAAGAATAGTAATGGCGATTCAACAAAGCCCCGAAAGGTGCCTGTGCGATGCATACCTCGGAGATACTGGTTTGATATTGTCACCGTGAGCCAAGCGTCAGCCACTTCGCAAATATTGTCGGCTATTAAAGGGCCACAGGCTAATCACCACCGTACTCCGGTCATTGACTCGCAGTTTTCTCTTGATTGTAATAATTCAATGTCAGTCCTAATTAACTAAGGCCATGCGAGATCGGCGCAAGCTGCCTTCCACTAATCGTCTTTTCACCCAGCCGACCAACCAATTAACTTCAGCTAGTATACTGGGACCGCAGTAACCTGCATCTCTATGCGAAACTAGGCCCCAAAGCTTCAAATTTAGCGAAAATCAAACTCTAGCTATAGATTCTTGGCGTTCCTTGACACGCAGTGAGTTCTGCGTCTTAGCCGGTAATGAACTGAACCAAATCTGTGATGGGAGAACATGCCTCTTTGGGCGGGAATAGTGCATCCTAGCTCTGAGACATAGTGGTCGCATATGACGAAGTTACGAGAGGTCCTATCTATAGTGTGGTCAGTTTTCCTGGAAACCTGTCAGCGGCTTTGTTGTTAAGTCCAAGGAATACTGAAAGCGGGAGCATCCATGCTTATAGGAAGAGTGGAACGTCTCACTTATTCCAGAAACCACGTAAAGTCCGCTGATGTATTTGAACACCCCCGGTTGAGGTTGCTATATGAATACTCTTGTGCTAGAACGTACTTTTCTATTCAGCAAACCCTTAAAGAAATGCCGAACCGAAAATCGAATTTCAGAAAACAATGCAGAATCAATAGGCGGAACGCTACAAATCCCAAAAAACGTCACTCATAAAGCGGTATATCCAATGGATCGTCGTATTTTTGTAAAAGAAGAGCGCGCTCGCACGAGGCCGAAAAGACGCGTGACCTCGCGATTCTCATTTCCTCCTCTTTCGCTTTGACTCCGCGAGGGCGCGGAGAGGAGAGCGAGCGAGGCCATTTCTCCTCCTTCTCAACTCTTCTGCGATAAGATGACGTCAACATTCTCCCTCAATCGCTCCTTTATTTTCCAGAAATTTATTTATTTATTTTATTTATTTATTGATAATACTGTCTCCTATTTCAGGAGACGTGGTAGGAGTGGTTTACAACATATGGTACACAAAAACAATAATAAAAAAACAGCAGGTAACAAGCACAAGGATATTTGTTCTAGCTGATCCAAAAACACACGAAGAGATAAACATTTAAAAAAAAATACAGCGTTATACAAAGACTATCTTCATTGCAAATAATTAATAAAGGAACATCAGTTATAAGAATCACAAAAATCGCGGAGTTTGTTGAAGAAAGACGACTCTGGTGATGCTGTTATTAAATCGCTTGGCAGGGAGTTCCAGTCGTGAACAGTCCTTGGAAAAAAAGAATACTTAAATGCATTAATCCGACAATTGAATTCTTTTAGTGTTTTGCAATGATAACTTCGCAAGGGATAATTTTGAGGTGCGGGTGAAATATATTTAGAGATGTCGATTTTGAACCGGTTGTTTAATAAATCAAATAAGAACTTTATTCGCGTAAACATGCGTCTATGCTTTAGTAAGTTCACCCCAGAAAGGGCGTACAGTTCAGAGACAGGATATTTTCGCTGGAATTTATTATGAATGAAGCGTAAACTTTTTCTTTGAACATTTTCAAGGACGTTTATGTTGGTACCTGTAAACGGATCCCAAACCACCGAAGCGTATTCTAGGATGGGTAATATAAAAGTTTTGTAGGCTGTCAATTTAACGTCGGAAGAGGCATGTTTTAAATTTCGTCTTAAGTACCATAACTTGGATAGTGCTTTGCGCGCAGTAGACATGATATGAGTGTTCCAGCGTAGGTCATTCGATATAATGACACCCAAGTATTTATAAGAAGTAACTTCGGCTAGTGAAGTACTATTAATGGAATAATCGAAAGAAAGATGGCTTAATTTACGAGTTATATGCATTCGAACACACTTCTTGACATTCAATGACATCTGCCACGAGTCGCACCAGTGCGACATCTTGGACAAGCAGGTGTTTAGTAGAGTCTGATCACTTATTTCATTGACTTCTGTAAATAAAACCACATCGTCTGCAAACAGTCGAACACGTACTGGAATATTAGCGGTTAAATCGTTTATAAAAATTGAGAACAGTAATGGCCCCAGGACCGACCCTTGCGGAACACCCGATAAAACAGGGACTAATGATGATTCACTCGAATTGATCTGTACATACTGTTTTCTGTCCTGTAAGTAGTTCTCGAGCCAGCGAAAGATACCTTCGTTTTGAACAATTGATTTAAGCTTAAGGAGAAGTTTACTATGTGATACTCTATCAAACGCTTTAGAGAGATCTAGGAATATGACATCAATTTGTTTGGATCGATTCAGGATATTTGCGAAATCATGGACGGTTTCAAGTAACTGTGTCGTAGTAGAAAGGCCGTGACGGAAACCATGTTGATTTGAAAAGAAAAAAGCATTCTTTTCTAAGTAATTCGCGAGGTGTTTAAAAACAATATGCTCTAGCAGTTTCGAACAGTAAGGGAGTAATGAAATAGGCCTATAGTTTACCGGAAGTAGCAGGGAGCCAGTTTTGTGAACGGGAATTACTTTTGCATATTTCCACTCAGCAGGAATGACAGATTCTGTCAAAGACCGTTGAAAAATAAGGTAAAGATATTTCGAGCACCACTCAGCGTAGCGAATCAAAAATGAATTTGGAATACCGTCAGCACCAATGGCTTTCTTTGCTGGAAGATTAAGCAGAGCTGAGAATATTCCTTCTGTAGAGATAATGATATCAGGTAACGTTGATAAAGTGGACAGCTCATCAAAACAAGGCATGGTGCCGTTATCTGTAGTGAACACAGACGCAAAATATTCGTTAAAACCTTCTGCGATAGCGCTATCATCGTCTACCAGATTGTCTGAAACGAAAAGCGTGGAAATCTTTTTTCGGGCCGGCGATAACGCCCTCCAGAATTTATTAGGCGATTCTTTCAGAAATGTTTGCAGAGTGACACTATTGAACCGAAACTTGGCGAGGCGAATCATTGATTTAAGTTGCCTTCTCATTTCAGAGATAGGTAAAGATTTGTTGCACTTCCTAACACGATTAATTCTCCGTTTCAAGTGCAGAATTTCACGAGTTATCCACGGGTTATGCTTGCGGGCCACTTTAGTGCTCATCGGAACAAAACGGTGTAAACATTCAAGCACAACCTCCTTAAAAAAGCCCCAAAGAAGGTCAATAGAACAACCGTCTGAACACATCTTTAAAAACGTGTCAAGGGAAAGTTCCAGCGCGTCAATAATGGACTCATCCTCAGCTTTGGAGAAGTTAAAAATAAGCGTGGGATTATTCTGTTTACGCGGTGATTGTTTAGTTGCAGAAGTTGAAATTTCAACTACCACCATCTGATGATCAGAAATTCCTTCCACTACGTTACACTCATAGTTGCGTGCCACAATCGCGTCGGATATGAACACAAGGTCGAGTATGGAATTAGAAGACGCAGTAATACGTGTAGGACCGTTTACAATTTGAAGTAGATTATTATTGAAGGCTATGTCAATTAGTAGGGAAGTATTGGGACAGTTCGTGGAATTGCTACTGAGCGATTCCCAATCAACTGAAGGCAAATTAAAATCACCAGCCATCAAAAAGAGGGGATGTTTTTGTTTAATTTTGTAAACAAAATCACTAAGCACCTCAAGAAAGGATGGACATGCATTTGGAGGTCGGTAAACGACACCTATAACGATTGCAGGAGTAAAACTAGTTAATTTTAGCCACAGTGACTCAATTTCCAAAACTTCATCAAGTACTACAAAATTTAAATGATTTTTTAAGATTATGGCAACGCCACCGCCACGAGATTCTCGGTCATTCCGAAGTATGTTATATGAAGGAGGAATCATCTCTGAATCTGCGATTGCCTCGTGTAACCATGTTTCCGTCACGGTGACGACATCAGGATCATAGTCATGTAGCACGCATTCAAGATCAACAACTTTATTTACAAGACTTCTAGCGTTTACATTAATCAGTTTTAACTTGTTTGAACAAAAATCGTCATGTCACGGTGACAAAATACCGTCATCAGACTCTCGTGTTTTGTTTGGTCCAGAAACACAAACTCTGGCATCGTTTACAGCGCTCCACTCATAAGTAAGACCGTTAATCTTCATTTTATTATATACGAGGGTGACTTTATCTCCCTGTTCCCTGTTCTGGGCTGCGCTGTCCCATAACTTTTTGCGAAGTAGCCGGACTGGCTTGGAGTAGTCATCGGAAACAGAAATTCCGGTATTTTTTAGTTTACGAGCATTTTTGAAGATACTCGTCTTTTCATTGAAATCACGAAGGTTCAGGAGGACAGGCCGTGGCTTAGTTCCCCTACTGTAACCCAGTCTGTGTATCCTTTCAATGGAGGTAACTGTTACATCCAGCATGCCATCAAAAACGTCAGTGCAAACCTTTTGCCTTAGTTGAGCAGGGTTCTCCCGAAGGTCTTCGGGTATGCCGTAAATAATTACATTATTGCGTCGGCTACGGTTTTCAAGGTCATCAACCTTCTTTTCCATTTGCGAAATTGCTGACGTCAAGTGGGAAACGGTGCTAGATAACTCAGACATTTTAGTTTCGTAATTCTCAAAAGATTTTGCCGTGCCTCTGACCTCGTCAATGGTCGCTTCGATAGTAGATAGCCGCTTGTTAATGCCATTAAACGACTCCTTTAGGCTTAGTTGTTCTTTTCGCATTTCTTTTATGTTCTTGGCAACATCCTTCTGACTTTTTAGGATCTCCTGTATGGCTTCCGTATTTGGGCCGGGGTTAGTCTCAACGTCCCCCGCTAAGAGTAACAACAACTGCACTGAATGAACACAATCCGCGAGGATACAGACGAATGTGCCGGGGCATGGCAGCACTACGAGACAGACATCGTTACTTCTGAATTCATCGTAATCCATATACGTTATACTAACCTGCGTGATCAGGAAGAACAGTTTAGCCGTCATGCTCCGTGTTGTGCTGCCATGCCCACTGGCGAGATCTTGTCGGAGCGAGGCTTTTGTAGGCGAAGGCGCTGGCATCGGGAATGAAGGTGACGTCACGAAGCCACGGGGTCCGGGCCCATCCTGATGATAGAAGAATGCTGACGCAAGGTCTTGACGCCGCACTTGTAAAGTTGAACACGGGCCAGATGCAGGATCGTGTCCAGCGAGCATCAGCAACAGCTGCGTGATCAGGAAGAACAGTTTAGCCGTCATGCTCCGTGTTGTGCTGCCATGCCCACTGGCGAGATCTTGTCGGAGCGAGGCTTTTGTAGGCGAAGGCGCTGGCATCGGGAATGAAGGTGACGTCACGAAGCCACGGGGTCCGGGCCCATCCTGATGATAGAAGAATGCTGACGCAAGGTCTTGACGCCGCACTTGTAAAGTTGAACACGGGCCAGATGCAGGATCGTGTCCAGCGAGCATCAGCAACAGCTGCGTGATCAGGAAGAACAGTTTAGCCGTCATGCTCCGTGTTGTGCTGCCATGCCCACTGGCGAGATCTTGTCGGAGCGAGGCTTTTGTAGGCGAAGGCGCTGGCATCGGGAATGAAGGTGACGTCACGAAGCCACGGGGTCCGGGCCCATCCTGATGATAGAAGAATGCTGACGCAAGGTCTTGACGCCGCACTTGTAAAGTTGAACACGGGCCAGATGCAGGATCGTGTCCAGCGAGCATCAGCAACAGCTGCGTGATCAGGAAGAACAGTTTAGCCGTCATGCTCCGTGTTGTGCTGCCATGCCCACTCACGGCCATTCGCTCGAGATGTTTCGTGGTTTATGGCGCCCTGTTGAACACTTCTGGGAGCACATTTTGTGAAATCGGAATTTCGGTTCAGCATTCCTTTAAAGCATGAGAGCACTGTCAAGAGACTTCAAACTTCAACAACATAAAGCCTAATAATTTTCCTTAAATTTTAAAAATAAATTGGAATGCGTCTTAAAAAAAGTGCTTTGTCGAATGTTTGACAGGATTAACGACCGTTTATTTAAAAAAGCCTCTCTTATACAAGGCTGGCTCGTGACGCCATCGCATTACGCTGGCGGCTATTCCACAGTTCTTGCCGAGATACACTAATTCGGTGTTGCGAATTGTATGTCCGTCCGAGTTGGCGACTGATGTGAAGTCAGTGGAAATCATGTCCTTCTCGGTAATCAATTATATAAAAAAGTGTAGGTCTGTTTTTTAGATGAGCACGTGAAAAGTCTGCGATGCGCACTGAGATGGTGAGCGTGTGCTGCGTCACGGAGTTTCTCTGGACAGCTGCGGGCAGGTTCGAGATTAACTGCCAGGAAGGGGGGAAGGGACATAAAAATATCCTTATTTGCAACAGGAACAATCTCAGAAGGAGGAGTATTCCATTCCTTAATGGTCTTAACATAATTAAGACATGGTGAAGACCACTCAAACACGTAAACACGCTTCCTCGCGTTCCCTTATCTTATATTCATTGTATCGGGCCTGTTTCACCTTGTAGCACCTTTTATAGAATATATAAATATATGTGTATGTAAAAAAATCAGGAGCACCTACTTTCCCTCAAAACTCTTGGGGGAGCCAGTCGCTGCGATCTACGGTGGGATACCGGCGGGTGACAAGGCCGCTAATATGTCTATAGACCTCAGGAAACAGCCTCGTCATTCGCCGATATCTCACCTATAGATTGCATTGATTGGCTTGATTGGAAATTAGCCTCGTCATTCACCGATATCGCACCAATAGATTATATTGATTGGCTCGATCGGGAAACAGCCTCGTCTTTCGCCGATATATCCCCAACAGATTTCATTGATTGGCTTTCCCAAGTGCTCTGTGGAGAAAATCGGCGCTCCAGATTTTTCAGAATGTAATTGTAAATTAAGAAAAAAACAAAACAGGACAAGCCTTCTTTTAAAGCCCTTCACTCTTCCCACGCAGAGCGAACTCTGAAAGGGATGCGAGGTGGAGAGGAGGAAACCACAAATCACGGCGGGAAGAGAGCTGTGGGAGCTCGCGCCGTAGATTCAATCCTCACCCCGGCACGTTTCAATTCGGATAAGCATCGCATCGGCGTGCGGTCGTGTATCACTACTGCGTGGTGCACGTTAAAGACCCCAAAGCCACAGGTTGTATCGCACTGGCTAAACTGCTCATCTACAGCTGAGAGACATGTCGCCAGTCGAGGCAGACTAACTTCAGGCTGTATAAACATGACACAAACACTCAGAGCTTCGTGGGAGGGGCTTCGATCCTTCTAGTCTCAACCTGCAGCAGACTAATATGACGCTCGCATACCAGCTCCACTCGTCCGAAGCCTCCGATTCCCAGTGTGGCCAGCACTTCGAGGTCGTCCAGCTGGATGGCTTCACCTCGGAGTCCACTTCAGTGCTTTGCTTGTGATCCTGGGAGGGTCGAGAGAACGGGCGTGTAAAGGATCGAACGGCGAACCTCGGAGCGTGTGCTCCGGCAGGTGCTCCGTGATAACTGACAGTTTAAGAATCGCGGGGCGTGGCTTATTAGAATCGATGCTCGGGCCAGTGTGGCGTTTCTGAGTAGACAGACACAGCACAAAAGGACGAAGAGGCAGCAGGGAGACACGCAGAAAGACAAACAAAGGGAGGGCGCTGACATACAACTCCGGTATAGTGTTCGTCTTCTACTTTCTCACGAGAAATAGGCAGAAAAGTATAAAAGAAAACAACAACAACAACAACACGAGTGAAATCATAACAGTATACCAGAGTTGTATGAACCCCTGGTTCGTCTATTTTGTGTGTGGTGTCATAGCCTCTCACATAGGGGCTATGGCACGAAGCATAGTTCTTGCCTTTCTTTTAGTAAGCGCTCTCGCTTCCTACTGCGGCCTATCATGTTCAGGGATTGCCTCCTATACTGACAAAGCCTGGCAGATCGCCACGGCGAGCGGCTGCCGAAATGGAAAAGGTGGAGCGGCAGACAACGGATGAGAGGTGAGCCGCGTGACTGGCGCCCTCTGCGGCGAGATGCCAAAACTCACTTCTCCTGAGCGAACAACGCGTGTTTCGGGTCCTCGCTGCTTCAAAAGCTGTGCGCTGACGTCCAGGTTTTCCGAGAAGTGGCTCTTGAGCTCTGTAGCACCAGATCCTCGCGCTCCAAATCTTCGACCGGGTACTCTATGGCTCCGTCGTCGAACTGCCAGGCTTTGTGAGTATAGAGGGGCTACGGTTCAGGTTTCGTCGCGCTTCGGCTTTCCTCACATGTGCTTATTGGTCAAACCCGCAAGCTCATTGCTGCGGAGAAGATAGTAATATGCTCTGAGATACGCTCAGTGCCTGCGTTTTCTTAAGCTCTCTGTGACATATAGACCCGTCAAATACAAAGTTGGGGGCCGAGGTATGTCAGGGACCGAATGGACTCGTGCTACAATGCTCGTGTCGCGCACTGTTGTCGCAAGAGGCCGTTTGTGATGCTTTGTGGAGTGACTGCTCCGACTTACTCTTGACGAGCCGCTCCCCAGCTATTTCTGAGCGCTTCAGACATCCCTCCCATCATGACCCACCCCGTGCTACAGCTGACATATGAACGCACGAGAGGGGTGAGTACGGGAAGCTTTTAAAACTGGTATCCCGGTTCCCGACAATACGCGAATGCGTAAAGTCATGAAAACGAATAAAAACACTAGCATGTACGGCTTGATTATTCAGCAATGGCAATGCAGTAGCATGGGCTGGAGAAGAGACATTGCAACATATAACGAAAAGAGAGGGATCAGTTTTTTTGTTTAATAATTAACCAATCAGCTGGTTTTGTGAATGAAATGCAACCAAGCCGGAATTTATTACACACCTAGAAAATAATTTAGGATGAATAGATCTATAATATATCCTATATAAAAGAATTGAAATCGCTTTTTAATGTGAGTTGCCACATATCAGACCAATTGTTTTTGTAACGAAACAAAGCCATGATCGAATAACGGGCTCATTGAGTTGCGATTGTAGACATCGTTCATTTGAGTTAAAACACGAATTTCCAATACCCCCGAACTCTCGAATACGTAGAGTAGGACAGAAAGCTAGATGACTGGCTGAAACACTAGAACAAATGAGAAGTTGTCTGTTAGCGTTTTCGAATAACTACACTTATGGTAAATAAGACAACTCGTATTTTTAGAGAAAAGCAAATGAGATGTACTTTAATATGCCAGGAAGAGTAGGCTACCCTCTTATTAAACTATACACTTTCAGCTCTGATTATGCCTCACATTGTGCTATGGTCTCGGACGTAATGATGACACGCTGACGCCAAATACTGGGCAATTACCGGACGATTCGACTTTCCATTAGGACACAACAAGATATCTGAAATGGGAGAGTAGCGAGGTTAGGTTTCGGCGGGCACTGTGAGTCTTTCATTGCTGCCATACGCCCTGATCATCGCTTGGCAGCAGTTCTCTGCGGCGGCGGAGCCTCCTCCGAGTCCATATCTCCACCCCAAAGCCCCTACGCGAGAGCAAGACGCAACGACAAAAATGACAATAAGCTCCTATCTCCCACACCGCTTTCATGCCAAATAGCATATTGCCAGACAGGACTCGCCGTCGTCATTGTGAAAGAACCACATCTCGGAACGTGAGATCGCGCACGTTTAGGGTCTGGTGCTGAAGTCGGAAAAACTGCGAAGCTCATCTTCACTGCAGCCGTCCGGCGGTTGCACTTTGCACTCGTGTATGCGTCCTTTGTCTCGGCTTCCTTTGTGCATTCGTCGGCCGAGTCGTCGGTTTCTCAGAAAGGAGTCACCAAGACGTCGGGCCACTGGTGCGCAAGACAATCGCGCGCCAGGTCCCGCCGGGCTAGGGTGGCCTCCATTACAACCAACTCATCTTTTCAACAGCACACGCTCTTACTGACACCAGGCTGAATCACGGGCAAGTTTTCCTGAGGCTGGGTGGAAGATCAGATAGTTCGACCTTCATTCTACCTACTTCGCTCGTTCTCTTTATATTTTGACTATTTTATGTTTTCTTCATTTATTCGTTGCTTATAAAAAGATAAAAAAAAGCGGGAAGATGCCGATGACTTTTTGTTTTTTACTTTGATCAATGATCAACTCACCTCTGTGGTGGTCTTAGCTGAGTCGGTCGTCGTAGTGCTTGTCTTGAAGTTCTCGTAGATCGCCGATGAGCTGGATGAACGAACTGTCGAGGTAGAAGCAGAAGCTCATTAGCTGGGCAAGCTGAATATTTTCGAAGAGACAATATTTTGATCGTTTGTTTGGGGGGGGGGTTCGGTTAATTTTTGTGGGTTCGGTTAATATTTTTTTTCAAAGTAATGGCTAGCTGTTGGCCACATTTTTTTTACAATTTTAAACAAGCGCATCGAGACAAATTTAACCACTGTTTGGGTCACATGTTTCTTAGCCCGTGGACGTGCAGAGAAAAATAAATAAAAAGAAACACGCAACAGTCGTACACAAGTTAGATGGGTAGAGAAGTAGCATCCCTGTCAGTTAAAGGATCGTTACGTTTTTTCTTCCAACGTGTAACTACTACAAAAAGTACCAGGCTGTAAGAGCCCACATCGTAATAATTTTTCAAAGCTCGTAATGACAACAACTTTGTTTTTTAAAGAAAGGATGCGCGATTTCCAGTCTGACACAACAGTTAGTAATTAATGATAGCAATAATAACGATAAAACGTGCATTTTAGGGAAGCATATGACCCTTACCTGCTATTTATTAAAGGGAAAAACCCGAGATCGATGCCTTATTATCAGATTTCCAGGTCAAAAGAAAGCCAATGCGGCCCTACGCTATGCCATAACTTTTCTTACACATAAAAATAAAAAATAACTCCGTTCTTGTTATAGCTTTGCGCAAAATCATACATGCGGGGATTTTTTTCATTTTTAATAACGCTATTTTTTACGGTAAAGAAGTATGCGCCCAATGTTTTATTAATATTTTGTTTGGGTTGAAGGGGCGAATGCTCGCAAAGAAGACCAGCATTCGTGAATGATTTGACGTTCCATTTCCTCCCTCCCCCAACACACAGATACCCAAATAAAAAGAAAAGAAAAATGTAGAGACAGATGTCGTTCATTTAATCAGCATGTGTGCATTTTAAGTTTTTAAAAAGTTCTTTTCTACTGAAACTGCGACAATCCGTTCTTTTTTCTTCTGTTTAAACTTTAACCGAATGTCTGGAACTTCTCGTGGGTTTGAAGTAACTGCGTGTTTGTTCGTGTTCTTTCGTGATTTCATCACGAGGCTTCTTCTTTACCACTCGAGGATACCTAGAACACAAACCCGGGGGCGTACGGCGTTTTACGAAAGGGAGTGATCGAAAAAAACAACCAACCGGCGCTTCGTGGACGCTCGATATGCAAGCGCGCACAGAAACAACCTGCCCCTTCAGCTTTCACTTATACGGTGGACAGTACCGGACGCTACGAGACGTCTCAGTCAATCCACCGCTGTGAAAGTGACTCCGCGACCCACGCCTCGTTGCGCCCCTCCCCGAGGTCACGTGACACTCGCACGGCGTGGGATTGGTTCCGGTGGCGTGTTGCGTCTGCTGCGGTCCAGCATAGTGTCAAACGGAGCACGGCACTGTGACATCCGTTGAATACGGGACTGAAAGGCTATCGATTGTCGGAGGACATGTTCACCCGAGTCTTCGAATCGCGTCGTCACTGTGCCTGCATCCGAAATAGTCGAACAAAATGTCAAGGGCGCAAACGAGCTGGTGTACATTGCACATGGCTGAAAAACCCGGAGACTGTGGGTAAACGACACAACACTAAAAAAGTCTCTAGTGTTGTGTCGTTTACCCGCAGTCTCGGGGTTTTTTCAACCATCCGACATTAGCCTTTTTTTTTTTTTTTCAGTCTATTCGATGTTTTGTTGCAAGAATATTTTGTGTTGGCCTTCATGAAATTTTCCTATTTATCTAGAGTCATATTCTAGTTAAAAATACAAACAAACAAGCATTGCACGCCCTCTAAGGAGCGTGTATTTGAGTGACCCGATTATACACTCCTCCGCCTTCGGCGCGAGCTCGCTGGCTTCCACACTGCTTTGGTGGCGTGTGCCTGCTCCGTTCACACTTGCAGTAGCAAGGGCAGAAAGCTCAGCGCTCAAGGCGGAGCTTCTAGTCTTAGCTCAAAGAGACACCGACAGGGTATTTGTGCTCGCCAAGGTTCTTATTTGTACATGACATTATGGAAGAGCCCAACCATCCAGAACACAATTTACGGCTCGAAATTCCGTTTCTTTCTGCCCGAAAACCGCCGATCGAAAACTGGTCGGTTTGAGCAGCCTCACTCTCTTCCCCGTGGTCACGAGCCGTTTTCTATGGTTTAGACACACCCATCAAGGATAATCGAAGTCGTGGGTAATCGCAAACACACACTCAATATTAAAAATAGAAACAAATATGATACCTAGTTTTGTGGCGTGCAAAACGTTGCAAATACGTTGATCGAAAGAAAAGCTGCACAGCCACGTGACTTCCCGTAACATTGTCCTCGTCTATATTTCTTCTTCCTCCCCAGTTTGTTTCGGGTTTCCGAGCAGTTGCGCTTTTTATTTTATTAAAATATACTTGACACTGTAACCAAATATTGATTGGGCAGTCTTCTCTCACCATAATGAATCGTCTGGCACAAAAAAAAACAAACTGGTACAGGGGTGTTAGTGTCCCTTTAAAGGGAACTCCGCTCAATTCCGAAAAATTTAGGCTTACATGTGATTCCATTTCACCAAGCACTACTAAACAGCTCCACGTCTTCGGATTCGCGAAATGTGGAATATTATTTGTGTAATCTTAATTTAAACATCAGCTGATACCGAAACCGAAACTCGGTTGCGTCAGGCAACATTGATCTCGTGTCATCAGAGTCATGGCCACGTCACGTCGAACCACGTGGTCTTGTGACGTTCGTGGGGGCGAGGTACAGGACACGCGACGCGAGGCAGGCTCGCTTCGCATGGCGTGGACGGTGATGGCCCGGGGGAGAGGGGGAAGGGGAGAACACGAAAGAGGAGAGGGGGAGCGGAGAAACCGGACATGCGATAAACGCGCAGGGCAGCGCAAACTAGCGCATCCGCGTTACGGTGATCACGTGGACGCCGTAGAGCCAACACCGGGAGGAGAAACCTCATGACGTCATCGTTCAATTTCGCTCTGAGAAGTAAAAACAAACAAAACGTGAGAATGACGTAGTCATGCCTCTGACGTAGTGGTTCAACGTTGGCCGCTCAACTCCGTCGCATTGACTGCGCTGACGATTGCGCCTCACGTCGCACGCTAGAGTTGGCAGATTTCGGCGACTTGGCTCATCTGAAAGTTTGCTGGCCAGTTTATTAAATATATAGACGGAATTACATCGTAATATTTGACATGGGGTCTTCCTATATGATACTGAAGAGGGCTGCATAGTTTTCAAATATCAAAAATGAAGCGGAGTGTCCTTTAAGGGTGAACGAAGTATAATATGGAGACTATTTCGTTAAAGAAAAATTAAAGTGTGCGAAAAGTGGTTCAAATCAAATAGCGCTGCGTCACTCTATAGCTTTCGCAGGTACAAGGAAAAGACATGACGTGCCGCTTTCTGTACAATGTTGAAGCTATACGAATGACACTGCGCGATTCGACTCTAACCACTCTTCGCGCAACTTAAGTATGTATATCTTCGAGCGTGTCTGGCAGGTCTACAAGAGACCAAAATATTAGTGCAAAATAATATCAAGAGGGAGGCTATACAGCATGCAAGTTCGTCTTCACTTTGCGCACTTCGTTCGTTTGTTTTTTTCAGCTCTAGAAGTCTTCGAGCTCGCCACGGCGTAGCTCCATACACTTAACACCTGCCGCAAGTCGCGGCTTTGAATGCATTCAAGTTGATCGAAAATCGATTTCTCGCGCTCAAGCATCGCTTCCAGCTGAGTGAATATCCCTCTATAGGGATTAATTCAAGACGACAATTGCAGCCGTGCGCGAACAGCACAAATAGGAAAGCAAACACTACAATAGAAATACTGTCTACGACTAGCCGTCTGCGGGAAAGCAAACATGGCTTAGAACCGCATTGGAGCGGCTTGATTTATTGGCCTTTATTCAAACAATTACGGCCTCAGCCTTTACGTTTTACTAAGAGATTCATCCCCTGAGCCGTTTAAAATACCCTCAGAGGTATGACATTGCTAAAACATCAACCCGCTGGGAATATTTTTTATTGCTTAGGCGGTCACCGAGAAATTCCGTACGTTCAAAACGGCCACTATAAAAGACGGAAACGCAGCGCTCGGCAGTAGTGATCGGGTGTGTATGTGCTGTGTATGTGTATGCGATCAATGTATATATTAAGATGATGCTTATGAGTATGCGTAATCTGTCTACATGTGTGATAATAAAGGTTCCCGAAGATCCCGATCATACGCGGCCGCCGAGCACACGTGGCCCAACAGAGAGTTAAATATGTTTGCCCTATGGGTTGTCACTCGGCCGGTCTTGTTCATTTTCTGTAGTTTGTCGGTCTGGCTTCCGGGGGTAGTTCATGTATGGTATCTTGTCTTTGCTTGCTGACGTCCAGACAGTCCCATATAAGGTGCAGGCAGGTAGGGTGCACTGCAAGTTTCACCGAGCAGGTCTGGGCAGAAATCGTTCTGTGAATTTGGCTTATAAAAATGAGCACGCCCTAGTGGGGTCAGGGTTGAAGCATATCTTGAGCCTCCGGATGCACATCTTCTCCCACCAAATGCGCCACTTGGCTTGGGACATTAGGTGCTGGTGTCACCATCTCGCTGAACCCATTGGAAATACACCTAGCGAATACTGCCCTGTCAAATTTACTTATACAAATAAGCAAATAATAAGACGTTTAGTGTTCCCGTCAGGGAAAATAAAATAAGAGTCGTCTCTGTACCTACTGCCATTCATTTTGTCACATTCATCTTCTAAGTCATTTTAATTTCAAAATTGCCTTAAAATGCCCTGAAAAACAGTCAAAATAGTCATGTTCCTGGGAATTTTATTACATATATCCAGCGTTCTCAAAGGGAAATTCCTCGGATCGTACGACCTTCGTTGCATCTTCATAATGAACCTAAAAAAAGAATCAATACTCTGGTACATTTTTGAAACTCAGGTTGTGTAGCGAAAGCTGCTCCGTCGAGTGACGAGCGGGTGAATCCCCCCGAATGCAACTCATTAGGAACTTTTAGCAAGCTGTTATCGTTTTCCGGCGTACAGCACTGCCGGATCCTTTGAAGCATGCTTTTCAAAGGCTCCGGTAGTGCGGTACCTGGAACACGGTAACGGTTTGCTTAAAGCCTCCCCTGATGTTCACACATCCTGCTCCGTGATTCGTTCTTCGGCGCTGTGCCATTAGCTACGCGTATTCGAAGTAGCTTGAAGTAGCTCGTGTAGTTATGAAGTTAACTATAATTCGCTTTCTCTAGAGCGCTAGCCAAGGTAGTGGTAGTTTAGACCCATTTTTCGGAAGTTGTATATGGCTGTCAAGTTGAACTACTTTCTAAGAGATCCAGTGCGTGTACTTTCGTGCGAAGCACTTGGTAGAGCCAATCGCTGCAATGTACGGAGTGAGTCCGGCGACTGACGAGGTTGAGAATATGTTTAGAGCCCAAAGGAACTGTCCCCGCTGCGACAGTGACCATGACGTTTCACCTTTCTCCAATGTCACAACATAGACTGTTTTTTTATCGAAACATATTTTTGGCTTCGTTATTCGCCGAGCATTCTCCGTAGAATGCAGTGATTGGCTCTACCAAGTGCTTCACGAAAAAAACGGACGCTCCAGACTTTTTAGAGTGCATACATCTGAAGTATTTGATACCCATCTTCGAAGCAGTTTAACGAGGATCGCCTCGCGTGTCGGTGGTGCGAAAACCGAAGGATAGATTTTTTTTTCTTGCTCTTACATAAAAAATAAAAAAAGTAAGGATTACGACGTTTTACTGTCGACAATTAACTGTTGGTTACCGATATACCTATCAAATGACAAAAACTTGAGCCCTAACTCAACGATCAATCAAATAAAAAGCACGGTTTTTATAGAGACCCTGCTTCGATCTTGCATAAATAAAAAAAAAGAGAAGAAAACTAGCCGTCTCGATTTCGCCACCAACGTGCCGAATACGACACGCGAATTGTAGGTGCGAAGACTCGATGCTCTGTGCGGATGCTCAACGAACTCGGTTCCGATGTCGTCGGAGAACGACTTCCGCATATGCAAACGACAGGCCGCTCGTTGAATGCAAATAGGGAATAAAACGGGATGATTTGCGTGCGTGGGACTTGCAGGAAAAGCGCGGCACCTCCCCCAAAGAGCAAGCAACTCGAGGACGTTAATAAATGTACGTGGAAGACGCCAGTGCTTTCGCCGGCATTCGTACGGATCTCCGGAGAAATCCACGAGCGAGTGCTCTCGGGAGTTTTGGGAAGCGGCGATTTGCATAAATCACGAGCGCATGCAGTTTTAGTGAGGTGTGGGACGCGCTGAGGGCTTCCTTCAAGTTTCAACTTCCGATGGACTGCGGGAGAAGCTACGAGGCATCGGAGTCAATCCAATGCCTTGTATCCCGCGGTATCGCAGCGGCACGCGGGACGCGTAGTCACGTGGCAAGTCCGCGGCGCGGAGATTGGCTGGGATGACTCGTAGAGTCCGCTGTGGTGCAGTTTGTAAGATGAAACGGAGATGCCGCGTCACGCTCGCTTTGGATATCAGCAGACCAGTTCTCGTGCGACGAAGATATGTTAATGGCGAGCGACGATGAAGACGACAGAAAGGTCAGCTGCCGGAACCTGTTTGGTTGGCCGTCACCCTCGTCTTTCCTTACGATCAGGTTGTTAAGTAGATAACCATTTAAATTTTGTCGCAACGAAAAAAAATTATTGCTGAATTACTTACAGACACGCACGCGGGGTTCTATGGTTCTAACCGAGCTGCTACAACGGAAACAATATCAAATTAACGACAGCGGAACTTTAATTATAAGCTAACTATTCAAAACCACTTAAATTCACGTTGCCGATAGCATTAACTCTAAGGAAAAGATGCAGGTTAGAGTGACGTCTGTAGAAACATAAAATGAACATTTATTGTGTGATCCTTGTTATTGGCACATCCGGAACACGCGGTAGCATCTGCCTGTCCAGTCCAGTTCGTCGTCCTTCAGGATTGTGCGAGAGACGTCATCCTTGGCATGGACTTCCTGTGTGAATACGGTGATTTGATCAGCCTTGGCGCGAACAGGTTGACGCTTCGAAAACCCGTCCTACATCTGGAGGAATCCAAAACGACGCCAGCAGCTGTCCGAGTCACTGCGGACCACGTGAACCTGACGCCGCGGTCGAGTGTTCTTGTGCCCGTCGTGACCGATGCAGTCGCCTGCAGGCAAGTTCTTCTGGAAGGCAACGTCGATCCAAATGCTTCTCGGAAGAGGAACGGGCGTCGCAAGGGGCGTAACGAAGCTGCAGTATTGACGCACTGTGGTTCTCGTGACGAACTTTCGACAGGAGGCGCAGCACCTCACGAAAGGTTCCACTGTGGGCCACGTCGAGGAACTCCTGAACGCCGCCGAAATCGCCGCGATCTCCGATGAACCCTCGTCATCTCAGCCATACAGTACACCGCCGTCGCAGGTCCACGTTAACCCCAAGCTCAGTGCCACGGAACGACGACATCTCAGAGACCTCCTCGCCGAATTGAAGGACTGCTTTGCGACGACTTTGAAAGTGCTCCAGAAAACAGTTGCGAAACATTGCATCGTTACCAATGAAGATGCGCTCCCTGTGCATCGGCCGCCGTACCGGGTCTCCCCAAAGTAAAGAGAGGCCATTCCTTAACAAGCCCAAGAAATGCTCAAAGACGACATCATCTAGCCGTCAAGCAGTCCATGGGCATCTCTAGTCGTACCGGCAAAAAGAAGGACGGAACGCTTCAATTCTGCGTAGATTACCGGCGGCTCCACCCGGTGACGAAGAAAAACGTGTATCCGCTTCCCCGCATCGACGACACACTAGACCGGCTGCGCCGATACCGAAACGTTTCGTCGATCGACTTGAAGAGTGGCTACTGGCAGATCCAAGTCGACGGAAGGGCCGAGAAAAGACTGCCTTCGTCACGGCCAATGGACTGTACGAGTTCAAGGTGATGCCCTTCGAACTGTGCGCGGCGCCGGCAACTTTCCAACGTACCATGGACACCGTACCAGCAGGCCTCAAATGACAGAGCTGTCTCGTTTACCTTGACGATGTATTCTCGGCCAAATTCGATGAGCACTTGCGACGCCTTCGGGCCGTCCTTCAAGCAGTCAGGACCGCCGGACTCACCCTCAAGCCGACGAAGTGCCGTTCCTATAGAGTCACGTGGTGAGCAACGACGGTGTTGGTTCTGACCCTGAGAAGACTTGCGCCGTAGCGGCATTTCCTGGGCCCACCGACAAGGAGGCCGTCCGACGATTCCTGGGACGTTGCGCGTACTACCGGCGGTTCGTTCGGGATTTCGCCAAGCTTTCTGCGCCGCTCACGCACCTCACGAAAGACGCCATGAACTTCAAATGGGGAGAAGGACAACAACAGGCATTCGACGAGCTAAAGCGACGACTCCAATCGCCACCCATTCTTGGTCACTTCGACCAATCAGCCAAAACAGAAGTTCACACGGACGCCAGTAGTACAGGACTCGGCGCGGTACTTGTCCAACGACAAGAGGGTACAGAGCGCGTGATCGCCTATTCAGGTCGGACGTTGTTGAACGCGGAACAAAATTACTTGACGACCGAGAAGGAATGTCTTGCCGTTGTCTGGGCCATCACGAAATTCTGCCCGTACTAATACGGGAGCCCTTTTCGAGTGGTCACCGACCACGACTCGCTGTGCTGGTTAGCGAGCCTGAAGGATCCATCGGGACGCCTCGCTCGGTGGAGCCTACAGCTGCAAGAGTACGACGTGAACGCGGTCTACATGTCAGGCCGAAAGCACAGCGATGCCGACTGCCTGTCCAGAGCCCCCGTCGAATCAGCTTCCGGCTGCGTCAAAGACGGCGACAACGACGACGATCGCTTTCTCGGTGCAGTGAGCTGATCAACCACTAAAGCGATGAGGGGGTACGATTCCCTGAGCCTTCTCACGTGCCCTTCCAACATTCGCCATCCCGCAGGGTATTTTGTGCAAAGGGAACTTCGAGGACAGCAACTCGACGTGGCTCCTGGTAACCCCTACAAGTCTACGAGAAGAAATCTTCCAAGCCTGCCACGACCCGACATCTGGTCACCTGGGCTACAGCAAAACACTTGCACGGATTCGAAAAAAATATTACTGGGCCAAGCTCCCGAAGACTCTCCACCTCTACGTCCGATCGTGCCGCGAATGCCAACGACGCAAGAAACCACCGACGAAGCCAGCACGACCCCTGCAGCCGATCACTCCCCGACTACGCCATTCCAGCAGATCGGGATGGACTTGCTTGGACCGTTCCCACCATCGACGCAAGGAAACGGGTGGATCATCGTCGCGACCGACTACCTCAAAAGGTACGCCAAGACAAAAGCGATCCCATCGGGAACCGCTGTGGAAGTAGCCAAGTTCTTGTCGAGGCCATCGTCCTCAGGCACAGTGCTCCCGACATACTGATTACAGACTGAGGGTCGTCGTTTTTGGCACAACTAACTCAGGAGATCCTCCGGCGTAGCCACGCCAGCTATCGTCAAACGACTGCGATACCATCCGCAGACAGACGGGCTGACAGAACGGGTAAATAAGACCATCGCCGACATGATCGCCATGTATGCCGATGTGGAGCACAAGACTTGGTACGACGTCTTACCCTACGTCAAGTTTTACTACAACACGACAGTTCAAGACACCACTGGAGTTACACCTTTCCAGCTGGTACATGGTCGAAAAGTAACGACGATGCAGGATGCGATGCTGCCCAACGAGCCAGCTGACGATTGGAGCGACGACGCCCAGGTGGTTGCTCAACGAGATGAAGAAGTTCGCCAGCTCGCCCGACTCCGGATTCAAGACCAGCAGCGTGTCGACGCCGGCCGCTAAAACCTTCGTCGTCGAGAAGTTCTCTTCCAGCCCGGAGACAGGGTGCGGGCGTGGACACCCATTCGCCTTTGCGGCCTCAGCGAAAAACTGTTGAAAGGGTACCACGGTACTTCGGACCGTACAAGGTACTTCGTCGCCTCGGGGAGCTCAACTACTAAGTGGTGCCCGACGGAATGTAAACATCATCACGACGCCGAACACGCCGCGAGGTGGTTCACGTCGTCCGACTCAAGCCGTTCTACGCTCGGTAGCACTGAGCGTAGAGCCCGTAACTGGAAACGGGTTCCTAAACAAAGTATTACTTAGTATTGAAGGAACACCCAGCCCCTTTTTATCTGACCCTATATAAGTTGACTACCAGGGCCGGCTTGCTAGAAACAGCGTCTTAGCTGAGACTGGGTGAAAGAAACACTGCCAAGCCTGCGGCGCGCGAGGGCCCTAGGCTCGACTTGAGACGCCACTCCGCTCGTCCGTTAGCTTTGGCAGTGCTTTCTTTCGTCCTGTCTTAGCTGAGACGCTGCTTCTAAAAAGCCGGCCCTGGTCATTAGTTTTTGGCGTCAAAGGTTAGTGACAAAACAAAATTTTTGTCACACTCTTTTCAAAAAAGAAAAGCGAGGATTTTATTTTAAAGAGAATTTGGCGCGTGGCCGCTCAGGAAAAACAAATTACGATTCTCCCTGTCGTGCGAGCAATCGTTTGAGAACTGCCCTAAACCTGCCCTGTTTTGAAGTGTGACCACCAAAATAAACTAGGTGGTACATAAAAAAAAAAAGATTTTTCGTAAAAAAAAAAAAGAGCAGAACAATAAGTGTTTTTTTATTGCAGAACAACCGCTTCCGGGAAATTTTATCGATTTTCACTGAGGCAAAGAAAGAAAGGTGGATAGGAAATGCGTCGTCGCCTTAGAGACTCCCTACGGCTATGAAATGCCAGGCTCGCTTATGTATACGCCGTTCGTAATGAGAGCCAAAATAGCTATTTTATACAACCATGAATTTATCATTCTGCAGCATAAAGGAATCCCGTGATGCCAAAGCTTTTATCTCTCCGACGATTTTCAAACAATAATTACGTGCCTCGAGTGATTTTAAAACGAACATAAAAATATAAATTTAGGCGTGTTTTTTTGCCGCCGCTTAGTAAATCTCCTTCCCCCTCCTACTACCCCTCTTTTCCCCCTTTTTCCCTTTTCCAAATAGTAACGTTGGCTTTTTTTACGCCATTGTTTTGAGGATTTTGTTAGAAACGGAAACCCCATTGTTCGTCGTTGTAAGAACGCTAGGTAAAAAAAAAAAAGTAATATTTTTTGGGCGGTCTTTGTTTTTGAGTGTTCCGTGGTTATATCCCTTTGTCAATGTGTTCAAGCGGATAGCTCTTAATGTGGAAATATCGAGGTTGGAGGGATACCCAGTTGTGTGAGCGACGACGATAGCAGGCTTGCCATTGTCGCTTGTGTTAGCGTCGCGTGGATCTGTTACAAAGGTTGAAAATTGGACCGCCATTGTAGTTTCAATGAATGCCCGAAAACATTCAATACCAAACTTGAAGTATACCACCTCCAGCTGGGAGTCCGATGTCACTTTCTCAACTGCAGTAGAATCTATTAAAAATCGCTCCGTACGTTTTATCCCTGCCCAACTATCACCGCACATCTAGCGTCACCACAATGAAAGCATCTCTGTCATTGCCCAATCTTTCACTTTGTAGAAAAATATCTCGAACTCAAGTCTTGTTCCACAAGATTTATTCACTCTAACTCCAATCACTTCGTCATGCGCTATTTTCCGAACCATCTTACATATTGCCGCGTGCATGACGGAGACGAAACGCTTCTCTGTGCATCTAGAAGTTTCGTGTTTATTCTTGCGCCACGTGTAAAAGATAAAGGTGCCAGAATGATCTTGCCTAGTCAGTCTCGCCTAGCTAACTCCCGAACATTCTAGGTCGAATCTTCGAGAGTACGAGTTTAGTAGATAAGGAGCCGATCGCGGCAGTGCCGATTCATTCAATGATTTACTCTTGCGTTACCGTCGACGTCTCTGCGGCTGCTTTCTTGACGTTTGTTGTTCCTTTTGTTTCTGGCACGTAACCTTCAGATTCTGCGTAGACTACCGTCGACTAAACGCAATAACAAAAATGACTTTTATCCGCTCTCCCACATCGACGATACTCTTGACCGTCTGCCTCACTTCCACTACTTTTCGTCGATGGGCTTGAAGAGTGGCTACTGGCAGATTGAAGTCGATGAACGGGACCGTCAAAAGACTGCCTTCGTCACGCCCGATGGGTTGTACGAGTTTAAAGTCATGCCCTTCGGACTTTGCACAGCACCAGCGACCTTCCATTGCCATGGACACGGTGACGGCTGGCCTGAAATGGCAGAGCTGCCTCGTCCATCTCGACGATGTTGTAGCATTTTGCCGAGATTTCGACGAGCACCTGAGACGACTTCGAGCTGTGCTTCTGGCCATCAAGACGGCTGGACTCACGCTCAAGCCGATAAAACGTCGGTTTTCCTACGGTGAAATGAAGTTCCTGGGTCACGTTGTGACAGATTGAGGTGTACGCCCTGTTCCTGCTAAAACAACCGCCGTAGCCGAATCTTCCCGCCCATCGGATAAGAAAATGGTTCAATAATTTCTTGAACTTTGTGCTTACTATCGACACTTCGTTCGAGATTTCGCTAAAGTTTCGGCTCCGCTGACACACCTCACAAAAAATGCCGTGAAGTTTGATTGGGAGGAAGAGCAGCAGCACGCTTTCGACGAGCTCAAGGGACGCCTCCAGACACCTCCGATCCTCAGCCACTTCGACCATTCTGCGGAGACGAAAATTCATACGGACGCCAGTAACACAGGACTGGGTTCGGTACTCGTCCAGCGGCAAGAGGGTACGGAGCGAGTAATCGTCTACGCAAGTCGGACGTTGTCAGAGGCGGAAAACAATAATTCAACGACGGAGAAGGAATGCATTGCAGTCGTCTGGGCTATAACGAAGTTTCATCCGTACCTGTAGGGAAGCCCTTTTCGCGTGGTTAGAGACCACCATTCGCTCTGCTAGCTCGTGAACCTGAAGGACTCATCAGGACGCCTATCATTGTGGAGTCTCCGACTCCAAGGATTTGACTTGACTGTAGCCTACTAGTCCGGCCGTAAGCACAGTGACGCCACCTGTTCATCGAGGCCCGAGGGTACCTGTCGAGTTTGCGTCCGAGCGCAAGGACGACGACGGCGTCGACGACGTTTTTCTTGGCGCAGTGGACGTCAGCGACATGGCAGCATTACAACAAAATAATCCTGAGCTACACGTGTTCATCGAGCACCTGGAGGGACAAAAGAATGCAGTTCCGCGAGTATTCGCACGAGCACTGAATCTTTAAAATTCATAAAGGTATACTCTAAAAAAAAAAAAAAAAAAACTTCGGCAACAACTTAGCATGGCTCTTGGTTATCCCCGCAAGTCTTTGAGCGGAAGTGTTCCAAGCCTGTCATGAAAGCCCGAGGGCGGGACACCTGGGATATAGCAGAAAACTTGCAAGAATTCGCGAAAAGTACTACTGGCCAAAGCCACCGATGACCGTCCATCTCTACGTCCGATCGCGCTACGAGTGTCAACGACGCAAGAAACCACCGTCGAAGCCAGCAGGACTTGAGGAGAGATTTGTGAGCGACTGTACATAAACACTTAGCTGAATTAAAACTTGTGTATTGAATTTTTTGTTTTGTTTGTGTATCGCGTTTGTGTATTGAAGAAAGAAATCGGGGCATCATACGCTATGATAGTAAGCAAATACTTAACCTCTTTCATGCACAAAAAAAAGCCTGGCACTTCGCCGTGAGAACATTAGATTGCTCATGCCCAATTGCGGTAATCGAGAGAGGAGGTGCTGAAGGCAAACGAGAAGCTCCGACATCAGCGCCATGCCACCGTAGTGGCCATTCCCCGAAAAACATTTCGCGAATCGTGGTTTGGAGAATGGCCGCTGCCGTTGCATGGTGATAATATCGGAACTCCTGTTTTGCCGGCCGCTCTTCTTTCTGTTTTATGGCGGTGACCTGTTTCGCCCATCTGACAGGCTTCCCAAGAACCTCGTGTCATGCCATACCACAACCAACGTAAAAGTTGTATGTAGGAACATCGTTATCGATAGCTCGGGTTGATGCGTACAGGTGTGTATGCAAATCTGCGACCGGGCACTTTTTGGCTCCGCTGCGAACTGCCAGGCTTTATGGACCAACTGGCGGCTATCTAGTTTCGCAGTTTTATCTTTTTATTTTGCCTTTGTCATGCACGTGTTTGCGACCCCAGCGGAACTCACGCCAAACTTCTTTCTTAGTTTCACGTTTTCGCCAGAATCTGCTGCAAATTTTTCGTATGGTCACAAAAGAATTTGGTATACCTAAACTTTTATATTTTATGCATGCCTTGACATGAAGGTGCCACCGCACGTGTAACCAAATTACGGAGCAGCCAAAGTGTGTAAATTGGCTTGTCTCAACCGTGTTTCAGAAAACCACATATATTTGTCAAAATACGTACTTTTAAGAAAGAATCGGCATGGAAACGTTTTCCTGGCCACTGGCGCGTTACCGTTTTATATATCGGGATCGTTGCCTCAATCAGTCCGTAGCAAGGTACTCTCACTATCACAATTAATTAATATAAAAGAAAAACGTTTTCTTCTTGTTCTCGGTACACCTAGAAGAAGTTTCCAAAGTCGTGGGACAGTAGAATATTTCTAGTTTTTGCGGTGTGTTAGCGAGTCTTAAGATACACTTAATTTCAACGGAACGTACGCCGCACAACCGGAAGAAAGAGGGAGTAAGTATAGGACGAGCAAATTTTAGTTTGGAGCAGCTGCCGGTATGTATACAATGCGAAGAGACACCGTTTTTTTAGCTGTTTTAAACGACGTCTGCATACACTAAAATTTGCAGTCAAGAGAAAAAAGTTTTGTCAGCACACGCGCCGAGTAGAATAACTTTGAATACTGTTATTTTTATATATTTTCAGTGCCCCAAATGTCGGGAGACAACTTACAGAAACGCCTACGTTTTTATTTTATTAAGGTTGCTTGTCACGAGAGCCAACAAGGCACAGAGGTAGCTTAAAGGGTGTAGATTATACTACACTGCAGATGAAGCATTTTGACGTGACAACGTCTCACCCGAAGAGGTACGCGTACGGAAACTTATGCATCGTGAATAGACCTCACCATACGGTGGTTTCATCTGACACACTTCCGGATCGGAATTTTGGATCCCCTCTGAATAAGCCACTCGTATAGGTTAGGGTGACGTGCCATCACACTGAGTGCGTTTCTAGTTAAAGTATAACTAAAACTGCTCTGTATTTGAGAAGAAAAAAAATTCAGTTGTCCTCATTCGGCTTCCCCATAACCATCCCCGCACCTTCGTTCAATGTTGGGTTTCCTGATTCGGTGTTCCATCCACTCTTACGACAGACCGAGGACGTCAATTTGAGCTCGTGCTCTTCCATAAATTATTTTCACTTCTAGGAACCACTCGTATTCTAACAACAACCTATAACCGTACTGCAAACGGTATCGTCAAACGTTTTATTGTTCGCTTAAAGCGACCCTTATGGCGTAATCCGAACCAAACCAGTGGCACACAAACTTGTCCATCGTCTTTCTTGGACTTCAAGCAGCATTGAAAAAAATATCTCCGACACAGCCCAGCCGAGCTTGCATATTATTTAACTCTTCGCCTACCCGGAGAATGTTCAGCGCGATAGAATTATTAAGCTACTACCCAAGATTTTCAGCTTCGTATATTCTGGCCTCCTAATGCGCAGTAGGTATGCGCGAGTAGATCATTTCAGCTCACTGATTGTTCGAGCCCATTGCGCCGCGCATATGCGGAGCGGCAGTACGCACTCCTTCGCATTCGCACCCTCTTCGAAGGACCTGAAGACCTCGACGTCGTCCTAGAGGTCGTTTTTGAGGTCGCCCTAGGTGTCATCCTAGACGTCGTCTTCAACGTCATCCTCTAGGACGCCGTCCTAAACGTCGTCCTTGAGGTCGTCCTTGAGATCACCCTTGAAGTCGTCCTGGATGTTGCCCTAGTCGTCGTCTTTGCCGTCGTCCTCTAGGATGTCGCCTTCGACGTCGCCCTGAAGTCTTCCTAGAGGTCATCCATGAAGTAGCCCAGGCGGACTGTGCGACACGGCAGGACGAGGCGGGACGAACGGACCGGGACATCGCTGCCTGCTGCAATTTGTCAGCGGCGTGGCGCTGACCAATCGCAGCAGAATCTAACGGGGAGTTTCTACGCTAAATTTATTGGAAAAATTGACGTCGCAACCTATGCACCAATTCAGTTTCCTCGCTAAATTTTGCGGTGTGCGACGACAAATGCTATCGCATTCATAGATAATCACCCTTGTGCTTTCTACAAATTTGCCTCGACCATCAATTTGCTGCCCTGTAATTGTTTGTATCTGAACCCGAGGACCCAGCTTCTAATCCCATGACATATACACCAGCTGCGAGCGACAACGACAAACCTCCGGCCCATGGCACCGCACACTCAAAATCGAACGACAGTATACGGATCAAACGACCTCGACAACTGCAACCGCATCTTCCTACCAAAAGACGGCGTCAAGAGATCGTCACAACAACCTTACTCTGAGTCTCACAAGGTGCTGTGAAGGGAATCGAAAACCTTCACTATTAATTTCAACGTGCGTCAAGTAACCCTTTCTGTCGACCGCCTGAAGCCGGCACACCTGGAATATCTCCCCATTACAAACGATACTATTGATACTTATGCCCTCAACGGTCGACACCACCGACCCCTGCGGTTTCCCGCAAGAAGAATTCCTGGAACAAATACGATTGAAACTAGTAATAATTTGCGGAACAGCTTTAACCAACACAAATCCTCCCGACTTGACCGCGCACGAACCGAATTCAACCGGTGGGACTCTAGACATTCAAGAGCTAAACCGTTTACCCTGCCCTACCTCCCGCCCCAACCACATCTCATCGCAAACAAGCACCTCGGAAAATGTCATGGTATCTAACATTTACATACATATGAAGCTAAAAAAACTTGTTTCATATTTAAGGGCGGCAGAGGAAACAGAGAGGAGGGTTAGTACTTGTGGGCATGAATGGATTACTCGCCCAATTGAGTGAAAACGAAGATGACGAAGAATACTGTCATTCACGAACGAACACGGCGGCAGAGCACACTTGACGGTTCCGACAATCAGTCTACATCGAGGATCCCGTTGAACTTTGTAAATAATGTACATAAATATGTAGCGCCGTGACTTTGATTCTTACAAAATAAATGTGTCTCATTTCATACTGGCGTTTGATTCCATTATTTCCGTTACATCAAAAGAAATCTGTTACATTCGATACATCAGTTTCATTTTACTAGACTCGGCACGTAGAATTTGTCACGTCTAAAACTTGTGCATAGATAGAATTAGGAGAGCGTGTTGGTTAATCATCTTGGTATGCGAACGCAAAAGGAGACAAGGGACACGCAAAAACACGTCACACTCGGACAGTCCGTGTGTGACGTATTTTTGCGTGTGCCTTGTCTCCTTTTGCGTTCGCATACCAAAAGGAGGCAAATCTTGTGGCCGCGTTGTATACACAACCTACCCGATTATTTGATTCAGCAACTCCTAGTAATTGACGTGTTTCGTAGCGTTTTTTTTCATTGACTAGATGAAAACGTAACGAAACGTTTTCATACATGTCCGGTTGAAGGAAAGTAAGTCACAATATAAAACAGTTGATACGCTTTCTTCCGCGTCCGCACCAATCCCAGGCCTATAACACATCTCGCACTTTTCGTCGCGACTATTCGTATGCAACAAGACCGAATGTTATTTAACCTTGAGACGGACAGTAAAAGAAAACCAATCAGTGGTATTTTTACAGCGGAGCTGTTAAGGGCTAGTTTCCCCAGTTCCGTGTCCGTGGACAAATAAATCTCGACACAACCCTCTGCACAGCTATGGACATCTATGAGCAACGGCGGCAGCCAGACAACCGGCCTGTCGGTTGTCGGGTTGCCACCGTCGCTCATAGATGGCGGCACACAGTACAGCTCCGCTGCTCTTCCTTCTTCACCTAAGTGTAAAGGCTGAAAGTTTTGTAGCGTGAGCTACACTGGTCGAGGTTGAGCAGTCTCGCGTGGCTTGTATAATGAGCCGTGCTCCGTGCTGCGCATGCGCGAGGAGCAGTGACGTCACACGGTGCACAGCTGGCGCGCCGGAGCCGCCGCCGCCGCGCGCTCTGCCGCCGCCGCGCCCGCCTCGCCGGTCTGCGCATTCCAGAGGAGTGACGTCATAGTCGCGGCAGACGCACTGGAGCTGCCGCGTGCCCAGCTGTGCACCTCCGTTGCGCAGTAGCCAAGTCTGACGCTGCACCGGAGCCGCTTGATAGCGCCTATCATTTTGTGCGCATAAGCTCACGCTACGTACATCCTGGCAAAGCTGAGCTTTCAGGGATCAATAAAGAATTTGAATTTGAATTTGAAAAAGCCACCGCCATTTTTTTAAAGCTTAGTTATAACGTTTCTATTAAAGAGAGAAATGATCGGTATCGTGCCCCAGCAATACCTCGTTTCCCATTAGAGAGTTTTAAGGAACCGTTTTTGCACACCCAATATGGTACGATGGGCCCTCCGGTACGAAGTGTGCATATGCGAGTCTTCTGTGATATAGCGCAAGCGCAGTTCATACCAGAAGGCCCATCGTACCGCATCGGATGTGCAAAAATGGTTCCCTATGACTCCCTATTAAGTCCGATCCAACGTTACTAAAACCCTCAGTTGGGAAACTCAACCTTGAAACCGGGGCCGCTGGCGTCCACCGAGACCGAGCTAAACACGATAACAGCGCCACCCTTTAACGACATGAAAGCTGCTTTACATAGCCCCTGCGAGATGGCCCTGCGAGATGGCCCTGCGAGATGGCGCCACCGGCCCTTGCCCGACTCGACGTGCCGCCGTGTAGTTCCCAGAGTGGACGCTGCGGGAGAAACGGCGGTGTTGCGATCGCCATTAGCTCGGTTTTCGAGTACGGATCGGAGCCACTTTTTTAAAGCAGGCTCTATGGCAGTTTCCCAACTGAGGGGTTCTAGTAACGTTGGTCCGATCGCAGCCAATGCAAACGATATGATGGAACGAATGAAGCAGCGCAAAAAGTGCATCGTCATGTGGCTCGTCGTTTTTATGCGTTTTCTATAACCGGCTAAACCTCCTGTCATGGAGAGTAAACTCGCCGCCGTGATCCCGCTCTTTTTTTATGCGTGTTTGGCTTATCCGGTGACAGGAAACGCACGAAGACGTCGAGCACAGTGACGATGCACTTTTGGCGCTGCTTCCTTGGCTCCACTAAATCGTAGTGCTGTCTGTTGGATAATAGGGAGTTTTAGAGAACCGTTTTTGCACATCCGTAACGGTACGATAGGCCCTTCGGTACGAAGTGCGCATCTGCGAGTCTTCTGTGGTAGCGCATGCGCAGTTCGCACCGGAGGGCCCATCGTACCGTATCGGGTGTGCAAAAACGGTTCCCTAAAAGTCTCTAGTGTAAAACGAAGTAAAGTGAAGAAAGTTGGGTGGGTTGTGGCGACTCAGCGCTGTGTCTGATCCTCCCTTGTTTCTTGTGTCTCTTTTTTCTTTTTGGGCTTTTTTACGAATTTAGTGCTCATGCAGGTTTTTGTCAAAGAAAGGTTTCCATTACCTCGTCACAGACGCCGCACAAATTTCGGAGCGTAATAAAGACGGCCCACCCGATTGGTTGAGGATATAAAAGAAATACCGACGACTGGTGTTCCAAGTGTACGGTGATTCAAGTCACCAGGCTCGATCTAAAATGGACCGTAAAAATCGACGCCTACACGAAGCAATCTAAACTTTTCGTCAAAGGTGTAATTCACAGGTCGGTTTTTCTTGTAAAATTACAAAGCGTAGCTCTTTTTTGTAAAAAATAAGGCCAAGAAACTTGCCAGGGTCTACGGCAGGCAGCAACGCAGACGACAGGGGTCCAGTAGCGGGGTGTGTTTGGCGTTCGTATTGATAGATGGCGCTACCTACTTATCGCGACGGCTCGCGACCACCGTGGTTTATTAAATTGAATATAATCTTTTTGAAATGCACCTTCGGTTAAAAAATAAATGCGAACAATAAAAGCAAAATTTAAAGTAAAAAAACGCGTCGGCATAACGGTGGCGCTTTTGCTGCCAACGGATGTCGTCTGCTATCTTTCGCTGGTCGGCTGCACCTTCAGACGCAAAGCCTCAGACGCTGCTCCCGACGCCATCTATGAATACGAACGCCAAACACACCCCGCTACTGGACTTGGTCGTCTGGGTCGCTGCCCGCCGTAGACCCTGGCAAGTTTCTTGGCCCTATTTTTTACTAAAAGAAAACTACGTTTTGTAATTTTACAAGAAAAAAGCGGCCTGTGAAATACACCTTTGACGAAAAGTTTAGATGGCTACGTGCAGGCGTCAATTTTTACGGTCCATTTTAGATCGAGCCTGGTGACTTGAACCACCCTCTATCGGGAATTTCTAATGGTGTATGGTCACGTGGCGCTTTAAAGGCGGGGAATTGATGCGATCTGTTTGCAGTATCAATCTTCGATTCGGAAAGTGATATTGGTCCGAGTGCAGTCGCGAACGAAAAGGGACAATGCCATAATTGGGACCGACGCTGCATGGATCAATGGTCGTTTCAAAAACGAGGCATACTCACTCCCTGTCCAGAGCGAGGCATTCCACTCCGGGGTCCAGAGAGACAACGTTCGCTGTCCGCTTGTCTTCTCTGCGCACGTAAAGTAAGACAGTTCACAAAAGTGTCCAGAAAAGCAGTTCGTTGCGGATTCAAAGATGCCAAAGTGCTGAGCGGCCAGAACCATGTGGCGCACAGAAAATAGTGGGCACAAGATCGACTCTTACTTTACAACAGGCGAGAAAAAAAAATGCATTTGGAAGCAACGCGCCTAAAAGATTGGAAATAGCCTCTGGCATTGACGTCTCATCAGTCGCCACTTTGGTGACCTTACGTCTAAACGCGCACCTTGTTTCGTGACAGTCTTTTAATCACCTGCTGTCTGGCATATAAAAAAAGTAGTTGGCGCAATATTTATTGCCTCTTTTTTAGAAACACGAGATTAATTAAGCTCACGAACGATTCACGTAAGCGTGCATTATTTTAAGTCAGAACGACAGAATAAACATGACATCAAAACACGTTCCTTCTATACCCTAATGTTTTACACCTTTCAAGGGCTCGACTTTATTAAACAGGGTTTTCGTAAAGCGTACTCTTTCTGGGCGAGATCTGCTCGAAAAAGTTGGCGCCTTTTCAGAAGTGCGCGCCATCTGATAGCTACCGAGCCAATTATCGGATTCCGCCATTGTTTGGGCACGTACTCTGATCACGTATAGACCGACACGCGGAGCGACTCTGTTTACCAACACGCCGCAAGGCCGCGCATGCGCGGTAGCTATGTGGGCAAGAGCAGCCCGGCTTTCCGTGTTTTCGCCATTGCGTTCTATGGCGTGCGCTCGTTGTTGTCGTTGTAGGAACGCTTGTATCTTTATTTGTGCGTCGTATTTCCTGAGAACGTATGTCGTATCCTATGCCCGACTATTTGAGCTCGCTGCCCGAGCCTGAACGGCAGCGGTATCGAAACAAACTGTGCGTGGACGGCGTTGCCTTCGACGATCCGTATGCCGTAAACAAGGCCTGCTGGACTTCCGACGTAAAGTTGCTGCCACCGAAGTCGACGGCTCATGTCGTCATTTATTTAGTTTTTTCGCCAAGCCAGTTCACGGCCGACACGGTGCAGGCGTACAAGTCTCTCGAGGCCTACGATTACTTCGAGTCGGTTTCCGCACTGCCGGCGGGATCAGCAGTCTGTGGGTCTGCGGAAGTGTGTGTATTCATTAATTGATTAAATACACACAGCGTCTTCAAGTCAAGGTATGATATTTTTCCTACCCTCATGACCACAAGGCATGACAAGCAGTAACGCTTTGTCCTTTCTGCAGTTTTGGCGGTAACACGTTACAAGTAACGGCGTTGCCGGTAACGCGTTACTTTTTTCAATAATGTAGTAACCTACTCGTTACGTTTTCGACACAGTAACGGGTAACGTACTTACGTTACTACTTCAAGTAACGTAGTTACGTTACTCGTTACTCCTTCCCAAGTCTTAAAGAAATTACACTTCAATTTTTTCCGTGTTTTAGGCGTCAAGCCATGTTTTTCTTGGCGTTTTTTCTCGTGAGTATTTAGGTGAAACCGTAAAACGAGATAAAGTAATTATGTTCAGTTTCTGCACGAACATAATGTTTCTTGATATATGACATGTATCGTCAAAACCGTAAAATGTGCTAAATCTTAATTTAAAAAAAGTAACGCAGAAGTAACGTGCGTTACTTTTTATCGGTAGCGGTAACGGGTTCCTTTTATTTTTAGGCAACGTAGCTCGGTAACGCGTTACTTTTATTTGCAAGTAACGAGTAACGTACTTCGTTACTTTTCTCCGGTAACGCCTACAACACTGCCGTTCTGTCGCCGATCCTCTTCTGCTGGGTAGCACGGGCGTAGCGAGCCTCCGACGAGCGCTTGGCCGATGCTTTGTGCGCGAACACACATGGGAACAAAATCCCGGTGGTCTTGATCAGGCAACGCTTTCCCTGCACATAAGCAAGCCTCGGGACGGAGATTGAAATGGAAGCCGCACTTGCCTTCAAGAAAGTGTTTGCCGCACAAACGGTCGTTCGCGCGAGGCGACGATTCTTTTCGATCCACGGATATTATCCACCTTTTATGCCTTTCAGAGTCTGCCGGGAACTTGTGGAAACTCACTCCGCTACTTTTCTTGTACATTTCGGTGCAATTAACAGCAACACAGCTTCGCGGCATGCTGAAATGCTATGACGCCCATGCGAAACGTGCGCCCTTTTGCCCACACCCTGCCACACCCCCCGGCTCCGGCGCGATCGCAGCGCCGCCGCAGCTCCGTGACGTCAAGCCCGCGTGTCGGTGTATAGATATGATGCGAGGTCTGCCTTGAACTCGGTTTGTATCAAGAACGAGTACTATTTCAGAGTTCGGCCTGAACTTTAATCCAATCCCACGCTTGGTGCCCAAGAAATGGCGATCGCCAACGTTGCCTGATGGTGCTTTGCAAGGAGTTCATTGAACTAATGAGAAACGTCATCTACGGTAACGACGGTTAACGTGCGAGTGACTGCGTCCCCTCTCCCTCCATATCTGTGGCTGAGAGCAACAACTCTTATATCACCAGGCCGTAGTGCTCGATTTTTTCACGTCACCAAGTGGAGGCCAGTGCGGGCTAGTGATTGGTCATGAATGCTGCGTCAGGGTTTGGTTGAGATTCGTGTCCAATCAGTAAGGAGACGAGTCCCAACAGCACTCGTTTCCAAAGTGGCCCTGGCCTCCAATGCGTCGCGTAGAAGAACCAGCACATGCGGTCTTTTAGTCTAGAAGGTGGTGCTTAGTGACAGGTTGGAAACTTGCGTAAAGTTTACACCAGGCAATTTGGCGTGTCGAGCGTACGCGACGATAGGTTACATCGAACGTGCCCACTCGCCTGAGCAGTGCTTGCTCTCCGAAGTAGTCTCCGCGATTAAGGATTCTAATTTCTTCTTCCTGGTTGGTGCCTTCGATTCGCTTGGTGACCTTCACCTGCGTGACAAGCAAAATGGGCGTAGTAAGAAAAAAAATGTACAAAATGAGCTCCAGGGGTTTAGGAAAGAATAACGAGGACCCGACAAGGACAGGAGAACGGAAGTGGAGTTCGTGTCGGGATATTATTTGTTTTGTTACTCAAGTTGTTCTTCTAACGTGCTCGATTCCTCAGCTATCTCTGTGTTGTTCATCTTGCCTTTATTTCTATGATGGAAACTACTACTCTGTAAGACATGGAGTGGCCCTAGTGGATGCAATGGCGACGCTATCATTGATACTGTTTTTAAAATGCTCCAATAACTTCCCCTGCGTGCTGCCCTCTTGTATCGCCCTGATCATCATATATATCTCCCCTGTGCTAAATATTTTGGGCTGCGCATACTTTCACAGCTCAGCGACTAGATACATTTTGGCTGGGTGATAACCATTGGAAATGTCAGTACTGTCTAAAAGCAGGCTCGACAAGTGTAAAATTTTCAGAAAAGAAAGTTATCTAAAAAGTCGCCTTAGCAGCTCAGAGGCCGGTTTATGGATCCCCATGTGACGGATTCGACTCCCGGTGCACAATCTGATGGAAGCTTGTTGGGCAGAATGTAACCGAGATTTCGGTTGCACGGCATAAGAGCCCCAGGTGGTCAAAATTAATAATCAGCACCCCCCCCCCCCTTTCCCCCACGCTGAGACGTGAAAGATGCTTTTGCTGGTTTAGGGCGTAAAATCCCCAAATTTGAGGTTACTTCAAAAGTGTTTGAAAAAAATGTAAGAATAACAAAGAAACACATGAACGCATTGTAACAGCCTATTAATTTTTTGTTGGTGAAAAATGCAATGCATTGTCAAGAACAGCGCGAAACAAGGAGACTGATTGAGCCCACGATTTATCGACGAAAAATAGCTAGCTGTGTAGATACAGAGAGGAGATTACTTCGTCTCGATTGCCCGCATGAATGGGCTAGTACAAAATTTTTGGCGCCTATGTAATTGCTCTTTACCCATGAGGTGCTTGGAAACGGCTCTGAAAATGAGGTTGTTCAGGCAAATGTTTTAGTAAAATATTTATTTCATGTTGTATACTGTTTTAAATGACGTGACATAAAGCTTCCCAGTGAAAGTTGCATTGAATAGTTAAAAAAACAATAAAATGGGCAAGTTCCTTTTCTTTTGTAGTTAGACTAGAATACTTATTACGTCCTTTAAAATTTCTGAACGTAATTAACTAAAGTCATTTTTAATTACAAACAAATTATAGTAAGTGCCAGAAAAGTAATGGTAATTCTATGAAAATGTTTTTATGTTCATCATCATCATTTATTAAACCTTGAAGGCCCTTGCGGGCATTACACAAGGTGGGAGTAACTGCTGAAGAAACATTATATATGTTATATATATATATGTGAAGAAGCATTATATAGATATATGAGTTATATATCTGAAGAAACATTATATACATATATGAGATGAGAATACACATTATTTCCTTGAAATTTTTTCAATATGAATTAATTTGAGGTATTGTTAATTGCAAACTAAAATAGAGTTATTAAAATTACATTATCTCGGAAAGGTAATGGTAATATTGTGCAAATTACTTTGTTATTACAGTACTACCGCAATAGCTCTTAACTTCTCCGAAATTTATCTTTTACCAAGTATAGCTGAAACGTTTCTGAAATAAGTAGATTGGAAATTCAACTTCTGATAAGCTTTATTGCAAAGTACAAAGTAAATTTAGATCGTGCTAAATATTTTTTTAACCGGGACCATAAAGCTTTCCCGCTCAAGATAAGAATAAATTCTGTGGTGTAAAATACGTCGTAGCCCCTTTATCTCGAATAACTTGAAAAGAAATTTACGTCTACAAAGTAAGACCATAACAGCGAGAAAAGAGTTCTCACAAGTAAATACATTCGCGGAGGGACGGTTTTTCCCAAGAAACACTGTAATTATATGCTCCAAGACCTAGGGGCGACTAACTTCGTTATTTTGTTGACTCTTCCAACTTATTCGGGGGCCCGGATACGTTTTCAGGGCACCACTTGGGCCAGTGTTCTCTCGGGGGAACCCGTCCTCGCGGAGGATTCCTTTAAAAGCCTCTTCGCGTCCACGCCAGTTTCAGAAACACAATTAGCGTCAGGAAGTGTCTCCTTCGGCATCTCAACGCGGGGCGGAGTATGTCGAGGAAGGCGAAGGATCTTTTGAACGGCGCGTGACAGCTCTTCAGCGTCGCGGCTTGGGCGGGTCACTGTCAAAACATATTACTCGCGACGAGTATAAACGCGAAGATTTAAAACCAAAAACGTTTCCTAAAGAACTCCGCGGTGGAGAAGACGGGGAGCCCCGATCAAGTTTTTCATCGGAGAGACTATTCCGAAGAAATATGAGCTACGGGGGTGCTTGCGATGGTTGTCAGGCGTTTATATAATTTGTTTTGTTTGCTAATGCAGGGCTGCAATAGCAAACGGAGCCCCTGACTTCCAGAAATTTGTTCGTCCATGAATTTCCAAACTAAATTTAGCGAGGAAATGGGTGTCGCGTGGCGTTGTAATATTGCATGACACAAGGACTTGGCAATACGACTTCAATCATGTGACTACGTGGCATGACGAAGGTCACCTAACGTGTCGTCACAGCGTCAAGTCGTGATGTCACGTCGTACCATGTTGTCACGTGACCTGACGTCACGTGACGTCGAGTTTTGTTACGCCAATTTTCCCATTGAATTTTGCGGGGGAATGACTGAACAATTCATTCTTCACTGCCGAAACGATTGTTTGACTATAGTAAATAAATTTCAAAGATCGCTTCTTAAATACTGCATCATAGAACTTGGGAGATCAAGGTCGCTGGTAATATGTTTCGATGGAATATATCATAAACAGAACAGGACAATACAACCATTACAACAAAGACAAGGAGAAGGGGAACTTACACTTCCGTGGCTGATTATGAAGAAAGTGTCTCCTGACGTTCCTTGCCTGATGATGTACACCCCCGCCGGATAAAAATCCTGCGAGAAAAAAAAGACACAGTAGGAATTGTTAGCACCTATGTTTACTGGAATGTTGAATGCTGCTGGCGTTTGGAGTTAATTTTTTATTAACGTCAATGGTATTGTAGTGGGCCTGGGTACAGCTACACCATGCGGACGCTTAACACCCCTCCATCCTCGCTCATGCAGAGATTCTTTCTGTTTTTCTTGAACAGTGAAGCGCCACACTAGCGCTCGGGAGCAAGCGTGATTGCATCGTCGACCCCGGTAACCCTCGAGCAAATCAACAAATGATTTGTCAGTACTTTCCGGTTGAATCGTATCACCAAGCCATCCTCATCGACATCGTCAACGGCTTCCATCGTCAACAAAACCGCTTGGAATAGTGTTCATCCTTGTAGCGGTCATGAGAACAGCTGCACCATGCGGACGGCTAACTATTCTTCGTTTTTGCTCATAAAGGTTGGTTCAGTCTTTTCTTCGCATTCTAGAAGGACAAACGACCGTTTTGCTCATTGTGTTCCCATACCTACAAACGACCAGTGCTTCGATGTTTTGAAATTACGGTTACAATTTGACGACGTCAAAGTGAATCCTGGACTCATGTCTAAAGTACAGTGTATACAGTTCGATGAAATGCTGAGTCTACTACAATATTTAAACACGCGGTCAATTAAATTTGAGGGAGGGCAGGCAGTAATAGTTAGTTCTGTGAATGAACCAAGGGAGAACCAAGCAATGATCTATAATAGATTAAGCTCTCTTGACGGAAGGCTATTGGCAGTTGAATCCGAAACATCAGCAATTAACGAAGTTCAGCAGGAGTAAGTGCCACGCGCTAGAGCGTCGAACACCTTCAGGACGAGGATGCTTTTCTATGCTCCCATCTTTATTTTTATTTTATTTAACAATACTGTCGACCCAACAAAGGGGGGGGAAATCAAGCAGGACACCCCCCCCTTTCCCGCACATACACCCAGGCACTTCAGGGTCTGCAGTATTGTCTTCCATTTGACGAGATGGAAGGCGGACTTAGTCGCGTCAACTTAATATTTCATGGCATATGGCCGATTCTCCCGCGGAATCTTGGACGAAAACTGAGAGCAAAGTCGTCGCCGCTTGTTTTGATCTGGGAACTGCAAGTGAACGCCTCGCACGGCCACACAGGATACATTCTTTTTGTAAAGATAAATGTCGACCAGTTATCGTCAAATTCAAGTTATAAAAAAAAACATTCTTCGATCTAGCGGTTATGAAAAGGAGCGGCTAATCTGTCAATGACGATTTTTTACCAGTAATGTGCCACTGACAAAATTTAAGAAAAAGAAACGCGGCAATATGCTGCGTTTTTTAATTTCTAAATCTAACATATTGCAGGCAAAAAAAAAAGTTTGGTCAGTGTATAGGTGTATTATGCTACATAAATTTCCGTAGAACTACATGTGGGTGGCACAAGAAATGAGAGGGGGTGATATAAGAGACGCCGTGCCTTGTCCACTCGTCCCATATGTGTTGTTTGTGGCAGCTGGAGATACGTCCACGGACTCGTGCCGTATGACGACGGCGGGTGTGCAGGAAGTGAATTCCCGTGGCTCAGAGTCCCATAGAGGCAATTTTGCAGCCCCCCGCACCGTCATCTCCGAGTGGCATATGCAGAACTTCGTGCGGAGCAAGTCGACGGAGAAAACCTGGGCGCGCTACTGGGCCGTTGCAAACACGCAATACGAAGTTTTTTCGGGAAGAAGCACACACGGAGGAAAGGAGCCGACGGCGGCTCCATGGCGGACGCGATAGCATGTTTGCCGGGTCATTTGCGTACCGCGGTGCGAGGAGTGCGGCGTCACGCATGAGCGCTAGCAGTTTCTTTTGTTTTATTAGTTCTGCCTTAAAATTAGCTCAAAATTTATTTTAATGTGCGTGGCGTCACTTACGTGACCAAGTTTTCGTGACATTCCGTAACCAAGTTTTCGTGGCATCGACTTCCCAACTTTGCATCTTCTTCCAAGTGCGGAGAAAGGCGTAGTTCAACGTCAAAAAATAACTTACGCCTACACGACACTACAAAAGACATTGTTTATGAAGTTATCGCTACTGGTACTGTATGGAGAGTAAATAATCACCATACAAACAGCGGTGATCTGTCATCGACACAGCGTAGATCAAGATAGGGATTAGAAGGGATTGGTTCACGGGACTGCTCTAGGTATGCGACATTTCTCTCCTTTTTGGCAGTATTTGAAGCGACATGCGCTGTCGTGATGACCTAAGCTCCTTGACCCCAATGAGAGCAAAATTATTGTGTCGACTGAAACTTGTCTTTCTGCTAAAAATTGTAGTACCGAAATATGTTAGTTTGACAAGCAAGTCCATATATATCGACATGACAGCGATAAAATGCTTGGTGGTGAAGTTTTAATTGCTGTGGCTGATGACCTTATCTCAAACGTAATTGATCTTGTTACTCACCTAGAAATGCTCTGGGTCAGCGAATACAAACTACAAACAGTTGATCTTGGACATTTGTTATCGGCCACCCAGTGGCATATTTTTCTTTTTCTGAGTGTTTCTATGATTCATTTAACATCATAGTTACTCGTTTTTCCACTTCTACATTTATTCTTATGGGTGACTTTAACTTCTTAGATAGTATTGTGTGGTCTAATGAGCTTCCAACTGTTCAATACTTTTCATCCGAATGCAATATGTTCCTTACGTTGTGTTCAGAATACAATTTGTCTAATTTAGTTGATCAATCTAAGCGAGTTACTTCCACCTCAGCGAACACTTTAGATCTGGCGTTGACGACATGTCTAGTTATAATGTCATTTATATCGTACGTGCCTGAATTCAGTGACCATTGCCTGCAGCATGTTGATCTCAGTATTAGCTTGTCAGCTTCTGTTAATACTGTTAAAACTAATCGTGATTATAGCAGAGCGAACTTTAGTGCAATTTATTGTGAGCTGAGTAATGTTTCTACAAATTACTACACAGTTCTCCCAACTTTCTGTCAACAACAACTGGAACATGCCTAAAAAAAGTAATTTAGCTCCTTGAGATGCATGTAGAGAAAAGCCTTTTCAAACTCGAAAACACCATGATTTAACAGAACGATAGGAAGGCTTAGGAGTAAGGAAAGCGTTTGTTTTGTGCCGCGAAGTGTGATCCAACATATCAGCGATGGAATGCACACCATGCCGCCCGGATTCCTACATTACTTCTGTGAGTAATGCCAAGACTACATTTTTAATTTTACGTTTCCATCTATGTGAATGAATGTTCCCCTGAAATTTTTGCAACACAACGAAAGAAGTCAACCATACTCCTATAAAGCTCAAACCTAAGGATGGTATCCCTATTTCTAGCGAGGAATACGCTAGTATACTCAGTGATCTTTTCGTTAGTTGCTTTTCCGACGCCTCTATTAGTCATCCTCTCTCCTATATGCTTTATGACTAGCTCCCAATAAACCCGTTTGCAATTAATTCTAAAGGTATTGTAAATATAATCGTTCCACTCAAACTACCCTCATCCTTAGGTATGAAATATATAAATTGAAAGTTCTCAAAAATAATAAAATGTAGTTCTCTATTTTTCTCGGGAGAACACTCGCCCAATATTAACAACAAGGTATTCACCAGACAACTGCGAAATAGCTAAGGTGGCCTCAAATCACAGCGGAGGTGATAAACATATCCCAAGTAGTAACTTCCACCCAATCTCACTAACCGTCTGCAATTCAAAATTTTTTAGCACAATATTTATTTTAATTTAATACATTTTCGAGATTCAAATAACTTATTTTGCCCTTTTCAACATGGCTTTCGCAAATAAGTTTCACGTGAAACATAGCTAGCATCATTCACGCATGACCTCCATTCTATCATTGATAGTGGCTCACAGGTAGATGGCATATTTTTTGTTTCCCTAAAGCGTTCGATAGGGCGTACGATACCTCGCTCTTATGCAAACTTAGCAAATTAAACATTGACCCGGCTGTACTTATATGAATAGAGTTTTTTTAACTAACTGTAAACAATTCGTCAACATTAATAATTGAAACTCTGCTATGGCATCTTTAACATCAGGTGTGCCCCAGGGTTCAGTTCAGTACTTGGTCCGTTACCGTTTCTCATTTACATCAATGACTTATCCTCCGAAGTATCCTAAAAAAAGTCCGTATTTGCGGTCGTCTGCTTTATCTATGGAGAGATTACTAACACCCTAATTTAAATCTACCACAAAATCATATTAATAATGCTTTTGACTGGTGCAACTCGTGGTCAAAGGTCCCTAACAGTAATAAATGTAAGGTAATAAGAGTGTTGTGCTTCAGATCAACTCCATTATAGGCTTAACAGTTGTAGTGTTGAATCAGATTCTGTTTACAAGTACCTAAGAGTTCATCTTGCATCTAACCTATTATGTAAGACGCACATCGACTAGATTGCTAACAATGCCCGTCGCATGCTAGGCTTTATCAGAAGAAACTTGAACTATGCTCCTCAGTCTTCGAAACTAATTTTATACAAAAGCCTCGTAGTATCCTGGCTAGAATATGCTTCGTCCGTCTGGAACCTTTGTCAACAAATATTAATTAATTCACTCGAAGCTACAGATACCCGATCCGTTAGTTTTATATTTTTAAAGTACAATCAAACAGCCAGCGTTACTATAAAATCAAATCCCTCTCTCTCCTTGACTCATCGTCCCGTAGAAAAACAGCCCGAATACGTTGATTTCATAAAACTTATTACACGAACGTCACGCTTCGCAGTAGGCTTATCACAACTCCTTTTGGTGTTTAACGTGCACTCGACTACGAATACAAAATTGGCATTCCATATGCTCGCACCATATTTTACCACCCCTTCATACCATCTACAGACTGTGACTGGAACAATCTTCCTGCTTCCACGATCTCAATCACAAATCATGTTCTCTTCAAAAACGTCTTAGACTGCCCCATTATCCAACCAATGCTTATAATATTTTTCCCACGAGCTCTATTCAGTTTCAACTTACGTGAACCCACTTCTCCTATCGGCAACGTTTACGCCCTGAGAGTAAAATAAATACCTAAATAAGTAAATACTGTAACTGATCAGAATTTAGCTTGTCTGGTTCCAAGAAGTGATAGGTGTACCCTGTTACGTTCTAGGTCCTACCCCAGCCGAAGGTACGACCCGATTTAACCAGCCAAATGTGCATCGTCCCTGCGCTCGTTTGCTTTTCGCGGACTCGCTATCACCGTGACGATGCACATTTGGCGCCGCCTGATTGGCTCCGTCGGAGCCTATACGGAGAGCAAGTCGTCCCCGCTTCTTGCGCAGAAGTTGCGGTGACGTCACAACGACACCGAGCTCTGATTGGCTTTGATTGAAAAGATAGTGGGTGGACCTTAATGCTAAATGCCTCGACGCCTACCCACTATTTTTTTAATCAGCCAATAAGAGCTCGGCATTCTAACATCATCGCAACCTGTGTGCAAGAAGCAGACAAACTTGCGCTCCGCATAGCGTCGGCTGCGGTCCGACTGCAAGTTCGTCTGCTTCTTGCGCACATTGTGCGCTTTTGTTTAACCCCCAAATGCGCCCGCGTGCGTTTGTTTAGCCCCCCCCCCTTCCCCGACTTCAACCAATGATGACGCGAGCTTCGCCCCGCCTTAAAACCGCGAGTTATCTACGCGTTCCCCATATTGTCCTTTGATTGGCGGGCCCCCTTTTGCGTTCCGATGCGCCAATTAGACGCATATTAAAACACTTGCTCGAGTGCCTTGACATAGCTGACAGCTTGGTGTTGAATTAAAATTCTGTTTAGGGCTGGACGTCGATTAAAAATATTTAACCCGATTAGTCGCCACACTTTAATCGATTAATTAATCAATGAATCGCTCTCGTTTATTTCCATACATAAGAACTTCAAAAATCTAAAATTATGTTGTTTTTTTGTTGATTTTTGCTCAATATGTGATAAACGGACCAATATAAAGAGTGACCCACGTCATCAAGCTGGATCTAAAATGGACCGTCAAAATCGACGCCTGTACGTAGCAATCTAAACTTTTCGTCAGAGGTGTACTTCACAGGTCGGTTTTGTTCTTGTAAAATTACAAAGCGTAGCTCTTTTTTTGTAAAAAATACGGCCAAGAAACTTGCCAAGGTCTATGGCGGGCGGCGACGCAGACGACCAAGACCAGTAGCGCAGTGTGTTTGGCGTTCGTATCGATAGATGGCGCTACCTCCTTATCGCGACAGCTCGTGACCACCGTGGTTTATTAAAATGACCATAATCTTTTTGAAATGTAGCTTTGGTTAAAAAATAAATGCGGGCAATAAAAGCAAAATTTAAATAAAAAAACGCGTCTGCATAACGACGGCGCTTTTGCTGCGAACGGATTTCGTCTGCGTGCCGTCTGCTTTCTTTCGCTGGTCGGCTGCACCTACGGACGCTGCTCCCGACGCCATCTATGAATACGAACGCCAAACACACCCCGCTACTGGACTTGGTCATCTGCGACGCCGCACGCCGTAGACCCTGACAAGTTTCTTGGCCCTATTTGTTACAGAAAGAGAGCTACGTTTTGTAATTTTACAAGAAAAAATTGACCGGTGAAATACACCTTTGGGGAAAAGTTTAGATTTTTACGTGAAGGCATCGATTTTTACGGTATATTTTAGATCGAGCCTGGTGACTTGGGTCACCCTGTAAGTTTTGTTATGAATCAACCCTGATGTGTAGTTGAGGGCGGTTAAAAAACGCACGATTGTTACTTCAGCTGTATGAGGCAAAGCGGTTTGCAGATATTGTCCGGTAAGAGCGACCTCCTTCGATTGTTTACAGTAGTCACTGCTGCGCTAAACGGACACTTGCACGGCGTTTAGGTGGCTGGTATTCGTGTAACGTTCTGCACTTGTCTGGAGTTACAGGTCTTGCCCCTACAGTTTATTTTAGGTTAAAATTTCACCTAAAGTTTGACCTTCAGACAGGTGTCCTCGTCCACGTCTGCTTGAGGAAAGTGTTTAACTTTTACTTTCTTTTGGGTCGTAAAAATTTTTCCGATTGACCGGTTAAAATATAAATTGCGATTAAAGCATTAATTTATAAATCGGTAGGTTAATCGATCAATTCCCCAGCCCCAATTATGTTACAAGTTACAACTATGTTTCTTAGTTAGATTATATTACACACTTTTTGTTTGAAAAAAAAAGATGTGCGAATTACAAAATTATTTGAAAAAGTGATAAATTACAAATACCACATTTATTCCAAGTTCCCATGTACACTCAGCATTATCTGATTTGTCTGTGTAGAGTACTCCGAGGAAAACGCTTATTTCTCAGTGCTAAGAAAAGACACACATTAAGAACTTGTCTCCACACTACACATTTATCGGTTCGCAAATCTCACCGGAAACCGCTGGACTCCATGTTGAAGGCATTCGTCGCTGTTTTGCTATGTTTTGTGTGCTTTGGGGCCGTGTTCGCACTTGTAGTTTGTCCACTCACTGACGGTTTACAAGGGTCAGTTTTGCCGTAAATAATTATTCCAGGCCTAATTATCGGCAACAACAAAGTTACGGGCAGCAGCATTTTTTTAAAAATATAATTCAGGAAATTTTTAGGAACCTGGGCAAGGTGACGTTCGAGCGATCGGTTCGCCCACGTTACGAATGGCCCCGACGGATACGCCGACAAGGCGGGTAAAGACGGAAACAGAACGCGACTAATCCTGGCGCTAACATCTCCGGTCTCGAGAGAAAGAACGAGAAAGAAAGCGACAAAAAGACCACAGAAAGAAAGCAGACGAAGGGTTAGGCTTTTTTGTTTTGCCGCGACAAGTTGAAGGTGCTCGAGCGCTTGTACTGACTTTAAGTTTGCCCATGCGCGATTCCGGTGTTTTTCTGCACAGTAAGAGAAAGAATAACAAGGTACACAAGGTACAGACCTTGCGCGTGATATTTTGCTGCATCTTTGCGCATATTAATGCGTCGTTAGCGATATGGGCTCATCGGGACCGCCAACTGGAACCGCCGATGTCGGCTTCTATGACCCTCCATTCCGAAGCGGCAAAATGCAAGGGACCTTTCGCTCTGGATCATTATATTCACTCTATGATCTCGACAGAAAAGCTTCATACCCTAACTAAGGGTTTGTGGACTGCACTTCGTGTCAGATGAGGAACCTCTTTGCGAATGACTAAGACAAGAAAATATTCTGAAATATGGTTATACAAAGACGGCTTTATGACTCTACGGTACTACTGCTGCCGCTATAAGACGCCGAATGCCTCCAACATGGCGCCAAGGCACTGATAGCAAACGACAATGTTGGTTTCGATTTAGAGTCAAACCGGAAGTGACGTCAGGTGCAAGAAACTTATTGGTGTTAGCGACACACACACACACACAAAAGGGACGTTGACGCTATATTATCTACTTCCCCACTTTTGTAAGCACCAGTAAAGGCTACGCTAGGTTTTCTAGCGTTTCACAAACAAGTTGATGCGCAACCTAGTAATTTTTTTCATTCTTGGTCTATAAGTAAGCGATTATATTTTGTCATTTATTGCTGGAAGGAATCGTAGCTTCTATGTTGGCAATACAATATGTTTCAAGGTATACTTTTGGCATAATTTTTTTGTATTAACCTATAAGAACATGTTCAAACATTGCTCGCTTTGACGACACCAAATGCTTTGGAAGCAAAAGTAAGCGTCTGCAGAACAATCTATTTTAGCGGCAGTAAACATATGTATCATGGAACATTTATTAAAGAGTAGAAAAACGATTACTTCTTAGCAGTGGGTGACAAGCTCAGAGTCAGCTTCGTGAGCCGACAACTTATTTTTCGAGAATTTCGAATTTGGATACATTATTTGGCCTTTTGCGGATTTGGAGTATACGCTCTTGGTGACCTCATCCAAAGAATAAAGATACCATTTGATCTGTTTTTATACATATATATTATTCAAACGGGTTGCGGTCAAATTAATTTAGTTATTTGGATGGGAAGGGGAATTAACCATGCAGTAGAATAAAGGTGCAAGCAAACAGTACTTGTTTTGGAGGAATTACATTTTTATTACCTCAACACTATACGTCTATCAAACTAATATAAAATTTATTTGGTTTGTCTCAACAGAAAAAGCACAGAGCATATAATGCGCCTACATTTCTTACCGCACATGCTGATGATAAATGATACGTGAAATCAGCTTCGTAGAACTACATTCGAGCGCACAAAGCCTGATCAAAGTTCTGCAGTAATTCAAGGTTCATAAGTCGTGCAACTTTCTATATAGACAATTGGGAATTCCTCAATACACGTAGTTTTACAGGATCGTTCATTCATTAAAATCGCCTCGTCCTTTTCTTTCTCTGTACCTGCGCCACATTCTTTCAAAGACCAATCCACCTGTCACATGTTGTTCCCTTTGATTTTCTTATTTTAGAAAGAACGCAACCTTCCGCTAAATAAAGTCTTAGTAAAACTAAATATTTCTGCAGTTGGAAAAGTGTAAAGAGCGCGTTAAAAACTAAACAAAGTAACAAAATAACTGAATTCACTTTTTACCGTGCCAGTACACATAATTGAGGTTGCTCCTCAGCTCCCTCTCATTTTTCTCAATTGTGTCTTTTCTTACCTCGGGGGTTTCATCACGTAGCTTGCTTATATTTTATGTTAATCCTTATTACCAGAATTAAAGCAAAAGAAAAAAAGAAAACAAACGCTGATGAGATTCCTGGAGTAATTGTATTGCCTCTTAAGGAGATTGCTTTCGAAACTCCCGTAGAAAGGCAAGGAAGAATAGCAACAAGGAGGTACTTCCACATTCAGAAACATAAGTGGCCCCAAAGGCACGTAAATGGGAAGAACTTCACCGTTACTTAAGAGCCTTGGTTACACAAAGTGGCTAGTCAAAACCTTTTACGGGAGAATATTAGTTATTAGTTTAACGGTAAGAGAGTTTTTCTTTTTGTCTAGTTGTGCTTTGGGATCGTTCTAAGGGTATACAGCTATAAATTGAATTTTAAGCAAAAGTTTACTGACTTCTGGGGGAAGAACGTGTTTTGTAAAGAGTCCACTTAAGTGTTGAGAAAGAAAAAAAAAACTTTTTTATGCCAAAAACAAAAAAGCTTGTATATTAAGCATAAGAAAAAAGCCACATATCTGTCACAAGAAACATAAAAAATTACTAAACAAGAAAATAGCCGACAAACGTAGAAAGTGTTTATTAGAGAAGCTCTCATTACTGATATCTCAGCAGGACAGTGTTGATCAGTGGCAGAGTGGAGTTTTTACGATTCTGCAATAGGAACACGGTGGCGAAGCCAGTGTCCGGATTCGAAGGTTCAGCGAGTGAACTAAGAGGGAGTTTATAACCAAAAAATGGAAAGCAATATTTATATTTGGTTAATCTACACTATTACAAAATCAGTAAAAGGTTCGATGAATTAAGAAATAAACTATCTTTTCTGAAAAAAAAAGACCAACAAGATTTTAGCATTTTAAATTAGAATAAATTTAGAGCAAAAATATATTTTTAGCAAATATTACGATAAATAAAATCCCAACTTTAGATAACTTATACATACATACCTGTGCATTAATGGTTGTTCGACATCACGCAGTGCTCACTTTGAAGCAAAACTGTCCCTAGTCGCGACTTGCGAGTCGTTAAAAAGAAATATATAAGATGTAATTAAAAAAGTTCTTTGTACAAAAATAGTCCGCATTAGCGCCATGTCATTTTGAATAATATACGTCTTGGGCCAAGTCAAGTTGAAACTTGAAATATAGGGTGGCTTCAGCGGATCCTACGCTGCAAAAAACGTAGACGGAAATATCGGCGCCTGCACAAAGAATGCTCGAACTTTCACCGAATGTGCACTGATCCGGTCAGTTTTACCTTGTGAAATTTCAAGGCGTAGTTCTCTTCGTGTAAAACAGGAGAGCAACACACTTGCCAAAGTCAACGGCGGGTAGACGATCGAGTTAGCGACGCTAGAGAGCCTAGATTGAAGAGAGGGTCAATCTCAAACCATGGGAAGCGTTTACGATTTCATGGCGGACACCTCCCGCGGCGATCGGTCGCATGTGCGCATGCGCTGCGTTTTTGCGTGGCGAGGAGGAAGGCAAGAGGAAAGGCGGAGGCGTTAGCAGACGATCGACGCTTTCGTCACCTCCTCGCAGTTCGTATTGTAAATGCGGCCCATAAACCACGTGACCCCGAGCGACAGGAAGCGACGCTATGCAGAGAGGAAGTCGTCTGCTTCTTGCGTAGGAGTTGCGGTGACGTCAGAACGATGCCGAGCTCTGATTGGTTCTGATTGAAAGGATAGTGGGTAGATATCAATGCTATACATGCACCGTTTCACCTTGCGTCCGACCGCAGCGGATGCTACCAGCCATATCAGCCAATCCGGCTCTGTGAACGTAGCACGTGAGGCGCTCTCCGCCCGGCAACGTGCCCCCTCTCCAAGGTCACGTAACACTCACACGGCTTTGGATTGGCTCTGATGGCTCGTCGCAGCCGCTCCAGTCGGTCCTTCAAAGGTGAAACGAAGTATAAATGCTCTAAAGTCTACCCACTATTTTTTTTTTCAGTCAGCCAAAACGAGTTTGGCGTTGTGACATTATCGCAACCCCTGCGCAAAAGCAGACGAGCTTGCGCTCCCACAAACTTGTGGCGCCGTCTCCCGAAGGGCGCAATGAGCAGACGACAAAAGCATAGAAACGAAATGCTTTTTTTTGTTTTTTTGTTCTGGTTTTAGTTTTGTTTAATGAAAAAATGATCCGTTCCGGTTCTACTCTGGAACGAAAAAAATTGTGGTCCATTACGGTTCGCAATGGTTTTCGATTGCGGGCAAAGAAAATTCGAAACCAAAATAAAGAAGAAGCCCAGACGCTTTTTTTAAAGTCAAAAAGTAGGTAACTGAAAATTTCTAGCAAGTGTTCTTGTATTGCAACAATTGAAAATGAAAGCATTGGGGTAAACGGCACCGCGTGGAAGAACGGCCCAAGGCACTGAGCACGATCTTAGAAGCAACACGCCATCAAGTGTACTCGGTAAATTGCGAGACCTCTGTTTTGATGAAATAAACTCGAGCGGCGAAAATGTCCGCTCCACGCTGACCTGTGTGAATGGAACACTAAGGGCTGCTTGCGCTAAAGTGTACTGCCCCGATTTCATTCTTCCTAAAATGTCAATACACTCGTGATTCTTGGAAGATGTAACTCCTTATCCAGCACTCTGAGAAAACCTGTTTTTTTCCAGTGGGCCTAGCTCACTTGTCACCGAAAACTGATAAGAAACTTTTCCGGTTTCACCCTTGAACAAAATATTAAATAACGTCTTGATTATGTTTTCGTTCCGCCCAGAAATATTATTCTTTTTCGTTTTTAGGTTTTGTTTTCGTTTTGTTCCGACACTCTGCAGACGACGCACTCTGTCGTCCGCTCGCTGCCCCTATCGCAAGATGGCGCCATAAGTTCCCGACGTCGCAAACCCGTTAATTCTGTCGTCTGCGAACGCGCTCGACGTGTTGACTTTTAGCAAGTTTGTTGCTCTCATATTTTACACGAGGAGAACTACGCCATGAAATTTAACACGGTCAAACGGACCTGCATATTCGGTGAAAGTTTGAATTTTTTATTATGTGCAGACGCCGATGTTTCCGGCTAGTTGTGCAGAGTAGGATCCGCTGGAGTTATTAGCGACGTGCGCCACCAAAAGCGTCGCTGTGGTCGAAGTTCGCGATTGGCCAAATCACCTGAAGATGCGCAAAAAATACAAGGATGAGGAAGTAGAGAGCGAGTGCGCTCTTGTCTGTCTACTTCCTCGTCCTTGTATTTTTTGCGCATCTTTAGGTGATCATGAACCAACTGGCCCAAATTGCTACATTAATGTGGCCAAATCATACCTTATTGGACACCGATAATGCCTGCCGAATCGCCGGTTCACGGCGAGGCAAATCCGGGTCGTGACGTCGGGAGTGGAAACCGTGAGAGGGCAGCACCGAAACTTCTCGGCGCAAATACCCTACATATTCTAATCGAGAATTCTATGCAGTCCGTCTCGTGCACTCATGTGGGTTCACTTTCCTGTCGATCACGGAGACAGCCAATGACGGCAAACAATGTGAGGATCCCAGGGAATAACAAAACTCAAAATACAATTAAAAAAAAACAAAAAAACAAACAAAACAAACAGGGTGCTTGGTGGCATTGAGTTTGACGTTTTATTGTGCACATCGTATTTTTATCTTATCGTATCCTGCTTTGTTATTTTCTGAAATCACTTCATCGGTCACCGTGAATGGCTGTCTCTATGTCCTGCAAAAAAGTGAACTAAGACTTTTCTTGAGGAGTGATGACTTGTGTTTATTTTTCTTACAATTTAACTAAAAAAAAAGAAACCTTGCTTTATTAGCGTGGCAAGGTAAATACGCAGGCGAGCTGGTGACGAATCATGGTAGAAAAACCCAGAGACAAGGAGGTAAAAAGGACAAGAGCAACACCGTCTCAGAACCAGCATGACAATGATTCAATTTGACACAGTCTTCCTTCTTCTCTTCACATATAACGAGCACAACCCCTGGTCATCGGCAAGCACCACATTTGAAGGTCTCAAGCAAAAAGACACGTGCACAACTGCAGTCTTAAGTGTCTGGTGAATACATCAACACTAGACCCGCAAAAACGCCGGTGTCTCATCGTCCAAAACAAACCTTAGCTCCCAAACAACGGCTTGGTGCAGTTTCGGGGTAAACAATAATAAACAAGAAAATTAGAAGAAACCATCCCGCTAGACAAAGGAAATAGACTGGAGAGACACGAACGCCTCTGTCTCCTTATCCAAAGACAAAGAGGGCGCACTAATACAATTTCCGGTGCTCGTCATCCTAATTGCCGTCTTTATGACCCTCTTAAATGGATCTTTTTCTTTGCTAGCAACAGTCGTCTCAGCCCAGTCTGGGTAACAATTACTGCACTCACTGAGATGGTTTACAGTTTTTGAATTGACCGAAGAGGAGTTAACCGCTCTTTTATGTTCTAAAAGCCGGTCGTTAAGGCAGCGGCCAGTTTGACCTACATACGAAAACCCACGTGACAAAGGAATTTCATACACTACTGCCACCTCACAATTAGTTGCAGGCTCTCTAGGATTTTTTTGGAAACCATGCTTCTCCCCGAAAAAGGAGTGAGCTTACTTAACTTAAGATCATTTTTGAAAACAACGTTTACACCGTGGCTCTCTGCCAAGACCTTAAGATTGTGAAAAAAGAGATGAAAAAAAAAAGGCAAGCACACCCACTTCTTAGGTTTCTTGGGGAGAACTAACGGAATCAAAATTAAAGAGAACACTCCTCAACACACTTAACTGGAGAGACGAGTTATAACCTGAAGCAACCAGTCGTGACATTTGAAAAGTAACACTGTCATGAACATAGTGAAAACAAGACTTGCCCAAAGCATTTTTGAGGAAAGAGGATACTACTGCTCTTTTTACTGGTTTCGGGTGGCAACTTTGAAAGGGCAGCACCGGTTTCGGGGCAGCTTTGCCATAGCTCCAGCACAATCCTTGGAATTGGAAAAAAATTAAGACTAGAACTGAATACAGTCAGAAATGCCAATTTCACTGGAGAAGATTAGTTCTGGAGCTTGATCCTTTATAAAGGATATCCAACTGAACACATCTGGTCCTTCAAACACGCAGATGAAAAAATCGTCGACATACCGCTTGATAACTACACTATTCGGCACCACTGACTGAACTTTTGAAACCACCACCCAGTCTAAAACAGCTACATAAATTTCAGAAAGCAATGGTACCAAGGAGGACCCAATACAAACACCCTGTTTTTGTGCGGAAACTTTCCTATCAACCTCAACTGGAGTTGATCTCAGATAAAGTTCCAGCAAACAGATGAAGCTTTCAACATCAATGCCAGAAGCAGCTTGCAACCTAACCAGGTCATCATCTAACAACTGACGCACCTGACTGAGGAGTACGGACCTGTCCAAAGCATAAGAAAGATGTTTAATATCTAGGGAGGCCAAGGAACTTGGTCTGGAATGGAAAGCATCCACGAGACCAATCAACTCTTCCGAATTCCGAAGGGACAGGACATTACTAACTCGGAGTGCCTTAAGACAAGCTTGCAGGAAATCGAACAAGGAACGCTACCAAGTCCCGTTCTCATTGATGACAATACGGAGCGGGGCAGTAGGTTTACTGCTGCGCTGCCGAAGAGTGTAGTTATCAAGCGGTACGTCGACGAGTTTTTTTCATCTGCGTGTTTGAGGGACCGGATGTGTTCAGTTGGATTTCCTTATTAAAGAATCATGCTCCGGAACTCATCTTCACCAGTGAAATTTGCACTTCTGGCTGTATTCAGTTTTTTAGATTTTAAATATTTTCCAATCCCAGGGATTGTGCTGGAGCTATGGCAATAGCTGCCCCGAAACCGGTGCTGCCATTTCAAAGTTGCCACCCGAAAGCAGTGAAAAGAGCAGTAGTATCCTCTCTCCCCAAAAATGCTTTGGGCAAGTTTTGTTTTCCACTATGCACATGAGAGTGTTATTTTCCAAATGTCACGACTGGTTGCTTCAGGCTGTAGCTCGTCTCTCAGTTGAGTGTGTTGAGGAGTGTTCTCTTTAGTTTCGGTTCCGTTAGGTTCCCCGCAAGAAACCTGAGGAGTGGGTGTACTTACTTTTCTTCCACCTCTTTTCTCAGAACCTCAAGGCCCTGGCAGAGAACCATGGTGTAAACGTTATTTTCAGAAATGATGCCAAGTTAAGTCAGCTCACTTCTTCTTCGGGGGACAAGCACGGTTGCCAAAAAAATCATAGCGATCCGGCAACTAATTGTGAGATGGCAGTAGTGTATGAAATTCGGTCGGCATGCAAGTTCTCCTATGTAGGTCAAACTGGCCGCTGCCTTGACGCCGGCTTTTCAGAACTTATAAAAGTGCAGTTAACTCCTCTTCGGTCAATTGTGAAATCGTGAAACACCTCAAGTGGGTGCATATTTGTTACTCAGACTGGGCTGAGACGACTGTTGTTAGCAAAGAAAAGGATCATATTTAGAGAGGGTTATTAAGGACAAAATTATAATTACGAGCGCCGGAAATTGTACTAGTAGGCCCTCTTTGACTTCGGATGTCGAGACACATCGTTTCTGTTTCTTTAGTCTATTTTTGTCCAGCGGGAGGATTTCTTCTAATTTTTTTCTTTATTTTTGTTTATCACGAAATTGTACCAAACCGCTGTTTGTGAGCTAATATTTGTTTTGGACGAGGAGACACCGCAGTGTTTATGGGTCTAGTATTGATGTAAATTCTCCCGAGCGTACCAAGCCGGGGGGGGGGGGGGGGGGGCAGGGGAGCTTGCCCCCCTTGCTGCCAGTTCTCAGAGTGGGTGGGGGGAGCAAGGCGTGATCTTTGCCCCCCCCCTTTTTGCTGAAAAAGCCGCCACACTGAGCAGGGCAAACACTGGTCGGCGGCGCCCAAGGAATACCAAGGGCACCGACCGACCTCGACACCGCGGGGCATATTTTTAAACCCGCAGGCGATAGAACCCTAGCGACGGCGCTCACGCCGGATTGGCTGGTTCGTGGAGATAGGCGCTGCCGCCGTCAACATAGGCAGTGAGTCACTATTCAGTTCCGAACGTAGGCAATGCTTAGTTGTAAGATGTCTGCCTCATAATACGTAGCAGACCCAGGCTTCCATCCACGGTGTGGGCTTCGTTTTTTTCTTTTTTTTTCCTCAGAACATTTTGTTTCGTCGCAGAGCATTTGGCGATATTTACGACATTATTTTTTACGATTAACACTGCAACAAAAATACAAATGTTGTTGACGTGACATCGCTGAACTAAATCGTATGAGACTCTATTTATGGATGTGCATGGGGGACAGCGGGGCTTAAGTTGCCGGCTGCAAAGCGGGGAGTAGAAGGGGGGGGGCTAACTGGGTAAATAGTTTTGTAATTAGCAGCCGCACGCTGTCGCACAGGCGCGTGAACGCAGTGGGGGGGGGGGGGGGGGTGTATATACACGCGCTGTGCGAATCCGAAATTTAAGTTCTCACGCGTTGCCGAGCAGCCAATCCGGCGTGAGCGTCGTTGCTAGGGTGTCTATCACCTGTGCCGTAAAAGTTAGTGATGGACCGAATCTGCCGAACTTCAGATTCGGCAAAGTTCACACATGCCGAAATTTAGAAGGAAAGTTCGGCAAAAAATCGGCGAATGTTTTCGCGCGCGCACGAACGCGGCGGGGCCATGGATCGCAAATGGACGCCGCGCAGTCGCGCGGTTACCATCGTACAGTTTAGTTCAACCAGCGGTTACGGCGAAGTTGTGGAGTAGGCGACACGGTAACTGTGCGTTAGTGAGCTTTCGCGAGTGTGGTTCTCTTCAATATTTTCTGCCTCATAGAACAGAAGATCGACCAGTGATTTACGCAGTCCACTGCGCAAGTGACAAATGATGCGGTGCATTCTGGATAACGTGATTTTCATTTGACCTTTTCATTGATGAAACAGAGGTAGTTGAAGCATTGACTGACAACTGACAATTACGCTCAGTGTGCGCAGTCCACTGCCGTCAAACGGGGCAGAGTCGCGTGAGCTTGCCAAAATGTAGGGGATGCAGGTGGCATCCTTGTCATAATGTGATACATATTTTTCCCCATCTTTTCTTTTCTTTTTACGCGCTTTCTGTGTGTGTATATTTCTGTACTACATTTATACATCCCGGTTTGTTTTTTTTTCACATGTGGTGGCGGGCTGGCGGGCGCTCTGCGTAAGGGAAAGTTTTCACCTATCTGCCTAGCCCGGGACGCGCCTTTACTACACATGGGCCCCTTTTAGTTTGTTGCAAATAAAAATATTATTATTATTATTATTATTGATAATAATAATAATATCCTAATTCAGTTCGCATCTACTGATATCAGACAAAAATGGATGAGTGCCCGTAAAAAACTCCGCTCGCTTTCTAATGTAGAATACCCGCAAAAAATATATTTTAATGAAAACCTCACCAAGGCAAACAAAGAGCTTTTCTGGCAAGCGAGAACAAAGGGCAAAGAAAAAGGATATACCTTTGTGTGGGTTAAAAATGGCACAATATTCGCAAAAAAAGCTGAAGGCTCCATTCCCGTGCGTGTCTCTAAGGCTGGAGACCTCGAGAAAATTGTTTAATCGCTAACTTCCTTGCTGTTCCTATATGAACGATTCTCTACAGTTTACTGATCTTTCTTCGCTATGCAAATATTTTCCACTCGTAAATAGAGCAGTAACGATAGTACATGTAAATATTAGGAGCATTAAGAAATACTGGGACGAGTTCCAAGTTGTTATTCGTAACATCAAACACATCGTAGAGGTTTTTGTTCTAACCGAGATAAACATACATGATGCATCCAAGGAACTATTTTCTTTGTGTGGATATCGGTCCTTTTTTAGTACACGTGACTCGTCTCGTGGAGGTGGCATCGCCATCTACGTTAAAGAGGGTGGTCCTGTGCTGAGTTGAAGTTCTCGTTCAACCACGCTGAGTACTTATCCATAAAAATGTGCAATAGCCAAATTTCAACATTGGTTCTGGCGTTTTATAGACCTCCATCAAGCAATGTTAAAAAATTTCTAGAAGAGCTTGATGCAAACATCGCTAACATCGGCCAAAGTGAGATCATCTGCCTTGTAGGCGATTTCAATATTGACATCCTAAAATCCACGAGATCGCATGTCTGTGACTACCTTACGCTTCTTTCTAACCACGGTATTTCTCCTATTATTAACGTACCCACGAGAGAAGAGTTCACAAGCGGAAAACTTGTTTTTTCTTGCCTCGATCATATTGACATCAGGAGTTCAGGGGCGTCTGTGAAATCCGCAGTCATCTCACAAAAGCTAGCTGACCATTATTTTGTGGCATGCCAAATAGACTGTGGTATTGTATCGGGAGAAAACAAGAAGCCTTCAAACCAGATTGCTATTATCGACAGTCAGGTTTTTGACAAGTTAATTGCCTCATATGATTGGGAGCAGTTAGTAACCATCACGAATTGTCAGACTGCCTACACAAAGTTAGTTGAAACATTTGCGGATTTTACGGAGAAGAGTATAAAAGTCATTAAGATAAAAAAACGAAGACCGCAACATCTCTGGTTGACAGCAGATATTATATCGGAAATTAAACTTAAAGATATCCTATGGGCGCGTTATCGCAAATCACCAAATGCTCAAGATATAAAATTACAATACGCAAGCCAGAGAAATCGAGTAACCGCTCTCATACGCTATGCAAAACGGAAACACTACCAACGTAAGTTCCTCGACGCACGTTCTAATATTGCAAAAACCTGGTCTCTTGTGAATGAAGTAAAAGGCGGCAATACGCGGAACTCTATCGATGAAGTTATTGAAAAAAACTTCAATTCCAATATGCTTTCTGTGGCGGATAATTTCAATAATTTTTTTGCTTCAGTCTCCGGCATATCTGACGATGTAAATGTTTCGGCAGTAAATCTGGAAAAACCCTGCCCGAATTCTGCCTTTCTCCCAAACATGACTGAACAAGATCTTCATATGTTGTTGTTTAGCTTTCGGCCTCATAAGTCTCCTGGAACAGATAATATCAAACTCAGCGACTTGCTTCGCAATTTTAATGTCTTAAAGCGTGTTCTTCTCCACATACTAAACGGAATTATTGACACCGGTGTTTTCCCCAAATCTTTCAAAAGCGCAATTGTCAGACCTCTTTATAAGAATGGTGCACATGACATTGTAAAAAACTATCGTCCCATATCTATTCTTCCTTGTTTGGCATTGGTTCTCGAAAAACATATTTTTAAAACAATGAGCGCCTTCCTCGACAAGTACAATATTCTATCACCTAACCAATACGGCTTTATCGCCGGCCGCAGCACCATCTCGGCACTTGAAGATATGTCTGATACTTTACACACCTCATTCGACAATAATCAGTTTACGTGCGCACTCTTTCTCGATGTGTCGAAAGCGTTTGATTCAATCAATCACCAAATACTGTTGGAGAAACTTTGCAATTACGGATTTCGGGGTCCATTTTTTTCGTTACTTCAAAACTTTCTGACTGACAGATCACAACAGGTATTGGTTTGCAACAAAACAAGCGCCAAAGTATGCCTAAAGAAGGGAGTACCACAAGGCTCGGTTCTGTCCCCCTTGCTGTTTAACCTTTACGTGAACGATCTCGCCAGATCAACATCAGGATGTACAGTTTATCAATATGCAGATGACACATTGTTGCTATCTACTCATATCAGCCTGCCTAGTGCAATCAACATGCTACAAACAAATTCTACAAGAGTCATGAACTGGTTTGAAGCAAATCGAATATCTGTGAATGTGCAAAAAACAAAACTTGTCTGTTTCCGTAACCCACTCAAGCGGGCATGCATAGACATACCTTTTATATTACATTCATCGTCTTGTGTATCTTGCAGCTGTACGCCTATACCATACGTTAATACAGTAAAATACTTGGGCATTTATTTCGATAGTGATTTAACATGGAATACACACCTGGATTATTTGGCTAAAAGACTACGAAATGTATCATGTTTATTATATCTAATCAAAACCTTCCTCCCAATCTCTGTCAGAAAAATGGTCGTTAATGCTCTCGCGTATGGAACCCTGCGATACGGGATTACAGTCTTCGCCAACTGTTCAGCTCTTTGGAGAACAAAAATAGATGCCATTCTTAAGAGTATCGCCAAAAACGTTGCCTATGATCCCAAACTAATACAGGATGGTAACGTATTCGCATCAGTGGGCCTACCGCGTTTTCTGCCTCTTTTTCAACGATGTGTTATCCTAAAGCATTATTGGAATAGCCCGTTTAAAACACCTCACTTTATTCAACACTCTATAAGAAATAGTGAACGCTTTATAATTCCTCGAATATACACCAACTACGGAAAGAGTATACGTTCATTTTACGTGCCTGACATCTTCAACAAATTACCAGACGTTTTTAATCAACTCGATTCTCTACGATCTTTAAAAAATCACCTGAAAGAAATGTGCTAGAAACCATATACTCCTATGCATTTGATTTTTGTGAAAAACATTTTGAACTCTTTGGACCTTTCTTCAGTTAGTGCTGAATCCACATAGGCATTTGTTTGTGTCTTTATCTGTATCTATGCTGTAAGTACTGTATATTTGTATATCCGTGTACGTATCTGTACATCTAAATTTGGGCATATATATATATGCCTCGGTGCATCTTTGTGTGATATATGCCTGTATACACATATCCGTTTTTTTATTGTTTTTTTTTGCAAACTTTTTTCTTTTTTTTACTTTTTGAAAGTGTACATGGACTTATCTATGTGTTTAAATATCACTTTTCATGAAGGATGGTATAGTGTAGTTATAGAAATCATCTCTGTGTTTCTTATTTTTTTCATTTGTGAATTACTTCAAACATCTATACTGACTGCCATTTGTGAACTATTTTGAACTTCTTTACTGACTGCTATTAGCAATACCAAGAAAGCCCGTCTACCACTCACATTGGTTAACATCATTGCTGGGTCGTGTCACACAAGCCAACCCTGGCTTCGACAGACCCGAGTCTAATATAATGGAAAAAAAATCAAATGCTGGAATAAACGTATCATTATTATTATTATAACAATACTATTTTCGGCCCACAAGTAGTTTGTGCCAAAACAGAATATTGCGTTTTAGTTCGCGTTATTTCGCGATTTGCATGTATCTGCATAAAACTAAACACAGAACTATCTATCATGCTCGACGTTGCACATCCGACATTCCTAACTCTCCCTTCTTCCTAAACGTCCGTGTGTTTCCTAACACCAGAAACCGGAATTTTAAAGGTTAAAAACGGCACGTTGCGAATATGGAACGCACATTTTCATGCAAAGCTGACGTCAAGTACGTGACTCAAATCGAAAAACATGCATATTTACAATATTGTTATCTCTTCTGGCGAAGGCTCAGCAACCGCTGCATTCGTTTTCGCGCACGAAAGGGCGACTCCGGAGAGAAAGTAAGAACGCAGTGATTGCCTTTATTTTAACAATGTAAACACACTTGCAGGCGTGCGCTGATGAAATCTCAAAATCCAAACTTTGGTAGCGTGATTCGTGACTGTGCCGGCTACTACACAACCTCGTTGCCACGCCACTTTCTGGAGAGCAGCCACTAAATTGCAAGTGAGCACACAAAAACGACAGCAATACAATTATCTTGCAGATTATCAGTCTTATTTAGTAATAACTGTGTCAATAGGCACGAATGTTGCATTTAGGTTAAGAAAACGAAACCTTTTCGTGAGAAAAAACTTAATATCAATGTTAAGTCTGGAACATTAGCTAACGTAGTACCTTTTCACAGAAACCGGTGAATCGCCAACTAATAAGTAAATACCGTCCCATTTCTCTCACCAGTGTTCCATCTAAGCTCATGGAGCATATACTTTACTCAAATATAATAAACGTTTCTTGACTCTCATAACCTTCTTTTTGAACATCAGCACGGATTTCGTAAATCTTACTCTTGTGAAACCCAGCTGACCGCCTTCCTTACTGATAATTATTCAAGCTTTGATTCGAATATTCAGACCGACGCCATTTTCATTGACTTCTCCAAAGCATTCGACAAAGTACCGCACCAACGTCTTTTAGCAAAGCTTAACAATATTAATATTCATCCCTCTGTTGCTAAGTGGATTTCTGAATTCCTAATTAGCCGTAAGCAATGTTCCTCTGTTAACAACGTAAAATCTCCCACTTTTACCGTAACGTCACGTGTCCCCCATGGAACCGTACTTGGCCCACCTTCTGTTCCCAATCTATGGTAATTATCTCCGCCTTAATATAGGTTCTTCTGTGCACCTGTTCGCCGGCGATTGTGTGATTTACCGACCCATTATTTTATACCATGATCATTATGTTCTCCAGGATGACCTTGAGTCTGTAATCCATTGGTGTGAAAAATGTCAGATGACGATTTAAGTTCAATAAATGTAGATCCCTATCATTTTCCCGCAGTTCGCGTTGCCATATTATTTTTGTATTACCTCACTAACACTCAAGCAATAGCATGCTCATCATATAAATACCTGGTGTATTCATCTCTACCTTCATCTACTCACAGAACTTGTGTTATTTCTGATACTAACCATTATCTCAGATATTTGCACCGTATCCTCAAACTTGCTACACCCTCCGTAAAACGACTAGCGTATGCTACTCTTATAAGATCGCAGTTATAATACGCCTCATCTATATAGTCCCCCCATGGCAGTCCTACCTTGCAAATAATCTAGAACCCGTCCAAAAAAGAGCCCTTTGTTTTATTTAAAACAACTACTCACCATATCAGGATTACGCAAATCAGGATTACGCCAATCAGCTAATTTTCATTCACTTTCCCTTCGCCGCCGAGTATCACGCCTTTCTCTCCTCCATCGAATTTTTTATCACAATATCTACCTCAAATAATCACTGGTATCACCTCCCCATCGTATTTTCCTGCGTCTAGATAACCTATGTAAATTACGTCCAATTCGATGATCAACTGTTTCTCACCAGACTTCCACACTACCGTTGGCCATCGAGGATTGGAATTCGCTACCTCATAACATCGTTTCTATTTGTGATACTACTAATTTTGTTGAAGCCATTATCATCTCTTTATCTAACCTACCTAGCTAGATCACAGTTTTATATTTGTGCTTACTGTTCTAGTTGTTTTTGTTCTATTGCCACCCCCTTGTATAATGCCCCGCGGGCTCCTCAAGGAAAATAAATGATGATGATGATGATGATGAACAGTGTATTTTTGCCGAATCTCTGCCGAATCTTTAGAAAAGTTCGGCAAAAGTTCGGCTCCGCCGAATCCCAAGATTCGGCAAAATGTTCGGCCCATCACCAGTAAAAATATGCGACCCGGAGGGGGAGGGAGGGGGGTTGGTTTGCCCCCCACTCAAAAACAAGTTGATACGCCGCTGGGTGTATTCACCGGACGCTTAAAACTGCAGTCGTGCACGTGTCTTTTTGTTTGAGAGCTTCAAATGTAGTGCCTGCGGATGCCCAGGGGTTGTGCTTGTGATATGTGAAGAGAAGAGGAAGCCTGTGTCAAATTAAATCATTGTTGTGCTGGTTCTGAGACGGTGTTGTTCTTGTCCTTTCTAGCTCCTGGTCTCTGGGTTTTTCTACTATGGTTCTACCAGTTGTTTGGCTTGGTGATGTTCTAGAATTTTAAACTGATCAACAAATTCTGAACGTAGCAAAAACTTCAACGTCCTTGTCCACCTCAGGTCTATCTGCGTTTACCCCAGAATATCACGCCACCTGATATTGGTCAATCAAAGTTTGTTGCTGGTCTAGTTGGTGCATACTTAGGTACAAAGAATAGCGGAAAAGAGACAAAAAAAGAAGAGTGGACTGGACAGACACTTGTCCTGCTACTCTCTTGTGCTTATCTCTTTTTTTGCGGTATTCTTTTCTTTTTTGTATCTACATAGACGTTAATGCCAAGTTCCATATTCAACGGATCCGTTCAAAGCCCAGGTCGAAGGTCTCGAAGCACGGGCGCTCCTCACCCGAGGCCTCGACGACGACCTGAGTGCAGCGGCTCCTTCCTGCAGCAGCGGACACCGGTACAAGACGCCCGGTTCGTGGATGTCGCTCCATTGGCGCAGCGACGAGTTGGCGCGGATGGCCGCCACCAGGGCTCTGCAAGGGGTGAACAACGAGAGTTAAGGCCTGTGCGTGATTCCGCCAAAGGGGTTCAAGATATCCTTTAAATGCATTGCATTTGCAGGGCCAGCTCAGGCGCGTTCGTGTTCGGGTCTGGGATGCAGTAGCATCGGTAGGGTGTTCACCGTGGAGCGTGCAGCCGCCGCCTGCACGCGGGGACGATTGCTCTTATCGGGTAGGGCCAGAGCAGGGGCTCATATCAGGGTGCGCTCAGTGGTAATTGGGGTGTGTATGGTCATACAGCCTATACCTGTCCGCCTCAATAAGCGACTTGTCTCCCAGCTGTAGATGAGAAATTTAGCCAGTGCAGTACAACCGCTATTCTGGGGTCTTTAACGTGCATCACGCAGTAGTGATACACGACCGCACCCCGCTACGATGCTCATCCAGATCGAAACGGGCAGGGCTGAGGATTTAACCCAAGATCTCTGGGTTCTGCAGCGCGCGCTCAGTGGTAACAAAGCGGACTAAACGTACTATGAAGGATCCGAGAAAACAAACGGCGACACGACGCGGACAAGAGTCAAATAGACTGACAGGCAATAGCGCTGATTACAGCTAAACCTAAACCTCTTGCTTACAGGCTTTGTGTACTACCAAAGCGGCGACAGAAGCGATGACAGGCAGCGCAGCAGGGTGATCGGAGAGGATCAGGAACGCGGTTGCAACGAGTGCGGACATCGTGCGGTGTGTAATGTGTTATTGTTTAGGGCGGACGTCAGCAAACGAGCTCTAAATGCTATGGGAAATTTCAGAGACAGCCGGTTTTACGGCGGTAGCTGTTAGTGCCCCTTCCCGGCTAAAGAAAATAGCTCATGTGCGAGCGGATAACCCTAGCAACAGAGGTACTACTCTCCCTCTTCCCGTCGTTCCTCACATATACACGCCAACTGCAGCAAGGCTCTCTCTCGCTCACCGCCTCCTTCCCTCCTGTCAGGCCTCCGCTGTTCCGAAAAACCCACGTGATCACGAGGGAGAGCGCTCTCCGCCCGCTCATCTTTCCTGCGCATTCCCGTACCCTCCGGTGACGGTCTCCCTTCCTTCCTTAAAAATACCCCCGTGGTCGCGCTGTGGCGACACGCTCCCTCACCTCCCCACTGCCGCCACCCAGGTTCCGTTCCGGTGTGATTTCCGCGCCGCTACAGATACAGCTCGCCTACCTACTTTCGCTTTTTCCATCGCAGCTGCGGTCGCGGGCGCCCCTCGCTCCCTTTCTAACACACATGGCCAAACAATGCAAGCATCGAACAGCGTCCGAGGAGCGGGCATGGCAGGTTCACGCTGTGCTGAACAAGGCAAAGGACCGCAATGGCACCAAAGCTAAAAGGGACGCGGGACCCCGACTTCCACGGTCGAGAGTGCCTTTCCACAGCACAGCAGCTAGCGCTGTCAATCGCAGCGCACTGTGTGCTACAAAGGGCCCCTGAAAGAAAAAAAAACACGTTTTTTCAAAACAGCCTGGTTGAAACACGCGTGTCAAAAAATGAATTTTACGCGAAAAAAAGATTTTTTTAGAGCAATATTGACTGCGTTCAGCGGCGTAAACTTTCCATTTTTCCCGGGGGGGGGGGGGGGGGGGGGGCAGGCTGAGAAGTTCCCCCGGGGGCGGGGGGGGGGTGCTGCTGCGATTATTTTGTCAATAAAGGCAACGTGGGCGTTATTTTGTTTACATCCTACTACTAGAAGCTCGTTACATGGCACGTAAACAGCGTCTCGGAAATAATAATAATAATAATAATAATAATGGTTTATTTTCCAGTGCCTACAAACAACCTAGCGTTCTATTGTGTGGTGCACAAACATGGGTGGAGTATTATACATTCTAAGACAAAATAAAAATTATCAAGAACAAACTAACAACAAACACAAGCAAAAAAAAAAAGATCGAGGCCCGGGCCCGGAGGGGGCTCTGACCCCCCTGGATCTCACCGGGGAGGCACGAGCCCCGTTGCCCCCTAGAGTTCCTGTATAGCTACCTACGGTAGCAGAGTTGCGCATTCAGCCTCGGCGGGTGGCCGTAGCGCCGGCTTTCCCGCACGCCCTGGATGCTTTGCTCCTCACGTGACTAAATGTGGCGAATAGCGGCGCAGCGCGCGCCGCCGCGCATGGAAAACAGGAGAGGAGGAGAAGGAGGGCGAAAGCAGGGGAACATGCGCCGGGGCGCGAACGACGTCGGCGGAGCGACCGTAAAGGTGGCTTTGTTGCACGGCGCCGGATGCTTTGCTCCTCACGTGATGGATCTCGGCGAATAGCGGCGTGGCGGCGAGGAAATCAAATGCGCAACTCTGCTCCCCCTTCGGGGGAGCATATAGAGGAACTCTAGTTGCCCCTAGAGTTCCTGTATAGCGTCATCAGAGGGAACTCTAGTTGCCCCCCTATAGTCTACGCCTATGACTGCGTTAGACGCAATTTAGTCGGTAGTCACCTCCTTTCCACTTTTTCTCTCTCTCGGCATTTCGGGCGCGTGGAGGAGAGGTACTCTCCGCCTCTTCGTAGTGGATCGGCTTGGCTGCTTGGCTGGCGTGGCTGCGCCCCGTACGAGAGCCATTGCTACTTCCTGTGTCTGCCCGTCGCACGTCGTACCGCGTCGTACAGCCGATTCACACGACGGACCGAATCGCGATTTTCGTCCGCAGACCGTGTACCAAGTGACCGGCACGTCACCGATTCTTGCAATCCGCGCCTCGTCCGCGGACGCGCAGACTGATAAAGTCAAGCGCCTTTTTCACTCGCGGATTTTTGGCGGGAGATTGACTTGAAATGCGTTTAGTCTGGCAACGGTACATTGTTTTCTTGTTTTTGTTTCTGGGCGATGAAAACAAAAGTGGCGCATCGTTGTGTTTTGTGCGTTCGCTGGTTCATTTTGTCGGGCGTTTCTTCGTTCCACGTGTGAAAGGAACTGCAGAAACTTTGTCTGGCTGACGCGACGCAGGTTCCTGTACTCCTCCGGGTCCGCGTCAAGAAGCTTCCGTCAAAATTCGTCTAGCACGCCGGGATGATAAGACCTGTCTTGTGGCTGGGAACTTGAGTGTTGTGCACGAGCGCGGAGTGCGTGAAGGCATCTCCAAACGCCCCTTCGCAGAGCCCAGAACTTCGTCAGCTTCTACGCGGAACCCTTATCGAGCAGGACCATGCCTGTGTCACTCTCATGCTTTCGGCTAGTAAAGCTAGTGGCGCTTCGCGCGAAGCCTATCACGGTGTTTTGTCTCGATCTCTACGCAACTGCGGCGTACGATTCATTATCGCGGTAGCGAAGATCGATTTCTCTCTTGGACAACGGTGCCACGGTGCGATGTTAGAGTTTCGCGGCACTGTGGGGTGCTGACCAGGTTTGGTCCGTCCTCGCTGTCGTCTGCTCGTCGTCTCCCTCGTGTGGATGCGCTTGGGAGACAGACGAACCACAGACATGTCGTCACCGTCCGCGGATCAGTCCGTCATGTGAATCGGCCATGACTAACTAACACAAGCAACAAGCCCTCTTCAGTAGGTCTTCACATATAAACGCGATAAAACTATAAAATAACCCGAGGACGCGAGACGCGTTGCAAGGCGGCGACCATTACAGAAAAACAATATGGCGAAGCTTTTCTTCGTTGGGTTTGTTGTTTTATCCGAACGGAAGTAACGATTTTGTAAAACGTTTGTAAACAATTACGACGTTCATTCGGTGGATTGTTTCTTAAACCTAAAAATATGTAATTCAAAAGGCGATTTCAAGAGATCACGAAGATTTTATAACCAACATCAAAGCTGTCACTCATTCTATTGGCCAATGAGAAGCTGATTTGAATGACCATCGTTATCAATGAGAAGTCGAGCTGAATGACCTGGAATTTCCTGCGCAAGATTTCAAATAAATCTCTCGCCGTCAATATTGCTCTAAAAATATTTTTTAGCGTCAAATTTATTTTTCACACGCGTTTCTTAACCAGACTGTTTAAAAAAAACTGTTTTCTCTTGAGGGGTCCTTTAAAAGTATGTTTCATAAAAAATAGGTTAAAATCGGGTGTCTGAAACTCTACCGATACCAAGTTAATTCACACTAAAATATATACAATAAAACAACAATGTCTTTTGTTTTCCACACTAACCCTTTTTAGCAGCGCTTTTCACTGCTATATATATATTTTTTTTTGCTTCATTGGCCTTTTTGATTTTGTCTGGAAGTATTTAAAGTTTCGGAGGCTCCTCAGCCTCGTAAACTCATATAAAAGAAGTATACAAAGCAGACATTAGTATTAACGGGTCGTTAACCTTAAAATAATTTATTATGCATATCTATGGATGAAAACGCAGTCGCTTGGAACAGTGTGTTATGCCGTGGGTGCCTGATGATGCCTCAATTTCTCAGAAGTCGACCTCCACTATTATTCTCAAATCTTGGTCCGGAATGTATTTATCGAGCGAGGTTGAATTTTGTCAAAATAACATGCTGCCCCGCGAAAAGCATACACTGCGTCATTGAGAACTTGACAGGTCATGACACATGAAATCATGGAAATGATGAGGCTCCAAACAGAATAGTCAAATCAACACATGTAGTGCACTAAATACGCCTGTATGATTAAGTGAACATCGTATCTGAGCGTACCAATGCCGGCACATCTCAAAGGCAGACAGATTAAGGCTGTTTAGAACACTCAATGCCTAGTTTGACTTTTCTTCTCACCATATGGTTACACAATAATTATTCTCTTTGTCCTGGGACACAGCAGATGGACAATGAATGGCTATAGAAAAAGACGGATGGAGCAAGTGTCTCCCAGCATCAGCTATCATGCCTGGTTCATGCAGTTGCGTTGATTGCAGCACGACAGCAACCACGCAGTCACCGGGACAAGCGTATCACCGATGTTTGTTTGCAAACAAGCTCGCTATCACCCCCTATCGGCGGACCCCTGCGCGCTTCCGGTTTTCCTCTTTTCTATTGCTGTCGCATCCTTTTGTTATTTGTGCTACTTTCTACAATGCACTAATCTTCTTACTGACATATTACAGAAACTTCTCCGAAGGAAACTCGTCTTACCCGATCGATGTGCGTTTCCCAAGAATAAATGTATACACTACCGGAAGTCACTGGGCACAAAATACTGTGGCGCCCTCGAGGTACCAACTCCCGCCGAATGTGGTGAATACAGCAGGACAAGCAATGCAGACTTAATTTTCTGTGAAGCAATCATGAGTCCGAGTTGTTCCAGTGTCCTTGTCGTTGCTGTCGTTTTGGTTGCTGGGACGCAATCGACACAAACGTGTGAACCAGCCTTTGGCTTTTACTGATGCTTCACCATCATCTTTTATAAACAATGTTTTTTTTTAGAGCGCTGCTCTTGAACGCCAGTTTCCGGCTTGAGCGGCGTCGGCGTAACCGCGCGTTGCATTATGGGACGTTTCCCATAATGACGTCACACATTACGTCGCGTGTGACGTCACGAGGGTCACGAGTGACGTCACTCGTGACTTCACAGCGCGTTGCATTATGGGTGATTTTACCGCTAAATTTAGTGAAAAATATTCTCGCTAAATTTAATGGAAAAATTCCCCGCTAAATTTAGCGGAAAAACTTCCCCTCTAAATTTAGAGGAAAAAATTCCCCGCTAAATTTAGTGGAAAATTTAGCAAACATTTCCCGCTAAATGGGAGGGGAGCAGGAGAGGAGGAGGGGAGGGTACGGATGAGGAGGAGGGGCATAGGCTCCTCTTCGTACCTTCTCCTCCTCTTTTCAAGAGCTGCGCTCTAATTCGGTGTTACAGGGGATTGTAAACGTCTCTCTATTTTTTTTAACCACAAAAAAAAAAAGATATTTGCACCGCCTTACGCCTATTTTCGGCACAAATGTAGCGCTTGATGTCCGATCCAGGTGCCAAAGTTTCAGCACTAACCATTATCTTATGCAAAAGTTATGATTGATTTTCTGAAACTTTCTTCTGGAACATATGGGGCCCATTTTGGCCCGTCTTCGGTAACTGGCGCAACAGAGCTTCATGTATTCGAGAGGTCGGCCTACCGCCTTTTTCCCAAAGGAAATTTCAGAAAATCACTTAACTTATTAATAAGATAACGGTTAGTGCTGAAACTTTGGCATTTGGTTAGGACCTCTAGCACTACATTTGGGTGGAGAATCAGCGTTCGGTGATGCATAGTTTATTTTGCAAAAACAACAACAACAACAAAAACGTGTAACTTTTTCGGGGGAGAGGGAAGACATTTTTTTTAAATTTTTATAACCTTTTTAGGTCCTTTCTACGCGTCTTCCGCGCCCAGCAGATATGCGCGAACGGATATCAGACGACAAAATAAAACAAACATTCGTCCGTTTTATAATTTTTCTTTCGTTTGTGTCAGCCTGTTAGCGTTGACCACGTACCTTTGAGGGAAAATATTGAATGCATCCTAACTTCATTGGTTGATTTGTGTTTAGGATTGTCAACGGTATAGGCGTTATTGAGTAACTAGCGAATTGTTCTGGTTGGAAGAGCGCTGTCGAAGCATGATTGTTTTATTTTCTCAATTTGTATTGCGGTAGGGCTTCATTTTTTCACAACATGGTCTACAATTTCTGAAATCAAAGTGTATCCTAGGCTTTGTATCCCAGTGCACATAACATTTTAGGATGAAAAGGTTTTGGGGCACTTTATTGACGGGCACTGTTGTTGGATCGTAGCTATTGATCATCTGCGTGCACTGCGGATATTCCAACACTTCCTGCCTGCTCTCCCGGCCAATTATGGTGAAGGTAATATTTGAGCAGAAGAAAATAATTTTTAAGTCGCTTGAGGATAAAATAAAAGGTCGGTTATGGGCGTCTTCATCAACCTTTCGAAGGCGTTCGACCGTATTGATACATTACTGAAATAACAAGCTCCAGTCCTACATGACGTTCGCAGTGTATACCATCACATCTCCTACAGTTGTATCCCAGATTTCGCCAACAATCTGACGTAATAAATGAACTGTGTTACCTGTACTACTAATTAGGGCTTGAGTACCGGAAAATATGATGTTATGTCATCTGTGAATTAATTTATATATATATACTGTAATATATAAACGACGTTGCTAATATCAAAAAAGCCTTTTCTTTCATAACCTATTATATTTATTCATACAAATACCTGCTGCACCGTTAGGCATTACGGAGGCGGTGCATGGATTGCGTATACATACTGAATATATTCAAAATTCATGAACACACATAGAACAAAAAAACAATAAAGAATACATTTCTATACTTCGATACAACGGTAGGCATTATATAGGGGGTACATAGATTGTGAATACATAATTAACATATTCAAATCTCATGTAAACAACAACAACAATGAAAAGACATTTACAAATTTCTGTAACGCGAAATAAGAGCGCAGCTCTTGAGAGACGGGGGAGGGAACGACGGGAGGGTATGACCCTCCTCCTCTCCTCCTCCCGCTGAATTTGCTCATGGGTGACACGAAGTCATGCGACGCAATTTTCCGCGCTAAATTTAGCGGGAAACCTGTGACGTCCCATCAACGCGCGCGGTTACGCCAACGGCAACGCCGCTCAACCCGGCAACGGGCGCCTTAGAGCTACGCTCTAAAAAACAATGAAGAATACATTTCTATACTTCAATACAGCTCTACAGTATATTATAAACAAGAACGTGATCAGAAACCTAGATTAGCTCTTCTGAAAGTAAATTCCACTCCCTAATAGTTTGAAAAAGATAATTATGAAGAAAACAGTCAGTTCGACAGCGAAACTCTGCCACATTCTTTTTCGACTGATCCGATCTTGCAGATACGTGATGCGGCCCCAATATACACCAACTTCCTTCAATACCTGTCCGTCCACAATATACTGCGTGAAAAAATTTTGAGCTCAAACACCTTCTTTGGTGTTTAAGACTGACCCAACCTAATCTATTTTAATTTCGGTACAACGTGTGTGTGGACTGTAATCTCCTGTCACAAACCTCAACACCTGATTTTGAAGCAGGTATAGCTTTTGTACTAAATAACTCTGCGGCAGGTCTCAAATGGCACATGTATCTTCTAGAATCGACATGATAAAAATATATGCAGGGTGTTTCACGAAAGATGGACAAATTCGATATTGCGAAAACTATGCGTCGCAACAAAAAAAATCGTGTCTTTTTGGTCCTGGGCCAGGGGCCTACTTAGGAAAATTATTAAAGTCCTAGATAATTAACTCGTTAATAATTTTTCGTAATTAACTTTTAATATTGTGTTTTAGGGCATAGTTTCAATTAGAAAATTGCTCAGCGTCATCGAAAAACACTAAATCAACAAATTGCAGAACGATCGAAGGCACGCGAAGCATTTTACGGCTTTCTGAAAAACCGTACAAATTCGACGGGTTTTTGAGCAATTTTATAATTGAAACCATGCCTTTAAACCCAATAATAAAAAGTTAATTACGCAAAAATAATTAACAATATATTATCTCGGACTTTAATAATTTTCGTAAAAAGGCCCCTGCCCAGGACCAAAACGACACAAGCCTTTTTTTGGTGCGACGCGTAGTTTTCGCAATATCAAATTTGTCCACCTTTCGTGAAACACCCTGTATATATAACGTCTGTTTTACGCTACGTGAAGTATTTTAAAATTCGATACAGTACAACATTTTACTAGCCTTGGCAAGAGTATACTTAATGTGATCATTCCATTTTAAATTGACGAAAGATAAACTCCCCGGTACATTTAGCTGTCTACACGTTCAAGTATGACATTGTTCAGTTCATATGCAGGTGGGCAAACTATACCACGTGAAAAACACATATATTGCCACTTTTTTATATTTACGCTCATTTCCCAGTAGTCACACGAGCCATGCAGTACTTCTAAACCATCTGAAGCACACAAGCATTCGCGTCATGTTCAACTATCTTGTAAACTATACAATCGTCCGCCAATAATTTAACGTGAGATTGTACACCTTCACAATTGTCATTGATAAATATAAGAAACAACAAGGGCCCTACAACTGTCCCCTGTGGTACCCATAAGGTTACTAGCATTGATGAAGATTTCTGACTTTCAGTACAATATTTTGTTCACAACAGGACAAATAGTCAGTAACCCAGTCGACGATTTTGTTGTTAATACTGAGGGATATAAGTTTTTCTAATCATAAATGAGGTGGCATGGTATCGAAAGCTTTAGAAACGTCTAAAATATACACTATACATGTTGTTTGTGGTCAAAAAAATTTGCTATTGATACCAATAATAATGAGGATATTGATAATGATACCAATAAATGCCAATGATACTGGTTTATTTTAGGCACTGAAATAGAGGACTTGGAGTATAAAAAATGTTTTATTGAACACAAAAGAAAACGAAGTTAATTCGTTGGCAATGAAAGCGATCAGCAAGGCCTCCTTTTGCCGCAAAAATGCATTGCCCTTGTGCT
>JAZHYW010034976.1:0-10867 GCA_037355805.1 Ixodes ricinus | reverse complement strand
ATAATAATAATAATAATAATATTTATTTTGGTTCAGGAGAACCGCGGCGCCGCAGAAAGGCAAGTTGCCCATACTATGAAGGCCTGCGGCGCCGCATCTAATGACGATGGGATGAGATTGTTTACAGATGGCAGAGAGGTGCTGAAGATGTTGAAATGGAGCTTGTGGGTGAGGGTGGCGAGATGATGTTACGGGTGATGTGGTTCCATTGTTGTTGAGCGAGTTGCTCGCTGGGACGTTTATGTTTCAACTGGTCGCAAGTCTGGCTGAACCCACGGAGATGACAGCATAACGATTTCCTTGTTATGCTGTGTTGGTAAACACCGGGCTGCGGGGATAACAAGCTCTCGATAAACCGCCCCCTATTGGCGACGTGAGCGACCGAAAGCGTCGCTGTGGTCGGCCCACCACAATTGGCCGAATGATGACTATGACGTCAGCAAAGGATGTCTCATCGACGGAAATAACAGGAATGTAAGAACTTGAATTTCGACGGTGTTGGCAGTGTTCCTTTGAGACCGGTATGATTTCAGGCTTTCCAGAATGCTCAGTACAAACACCATCGAACTTGTTGTTCGCAAGGCAATGACGTCACGAAAGGTAACCGAACAAGGGCGCCACCGAAATATCTCGCCGCTAATAGTTCGATCTCCTGCCCAATACTCCGTTCACCTTTAAGCTGAGACTAAAAGCTCCGTTTTCAGCGCGAGCTCGCTGGCTTTCGCAGTGCTTTGGTGGCGCGTGCATGCGCGTGTTTGAGCGTTCACACTTGTGTTAGGTCAGAAAGCTCGTGCTGAAGGCGGAGTTTCTAGTTTCAGTGTGAACAAAGTGTGTCCAATAAAATTGTTCAACAATTTGTTCCAAGACGCTATGGAATTTTCGTCCGGTGTGTTACTCGGTTTAATACGAAATGGCCTATATGCAGACTCTAAGGTGCGCGCTCGCACCTCTACCGTTCATTCAGTCCATCTGCTGCGAAATGACACTTTACCGGCTCCGACGTCACAGCTCCGCAGTCGCAGTTTTTCACCTGACAAATAGCGTAAATGCCCTAAGATTTTTTTTTCTTTTTTTGCAGCCAGAACATGCGTTTGTGCTTGAGCAATGTATGTAACCGGGGCTTTTTCTACACTGTTAGCAAGTCCCGTGTACTTGGCGAATATTTGGGGTGAAAAACACGCTATTTACACAAATTACCATAAATTTACACGTTGAGTAACGGATAATTCGTTCAAAAATCATGCGAGGTTGTAAAAAACGTGTTTTGCTTCGGTCATACACGCATAGCCGTGTAGCCGACCTCGAAAACACGCAACACCGCCGGCGACGACCGCAGCATTGCCGGCTATCGAAGCATCGGAATGCTTGGGGACACACCTAGAAAGGTCCGTGAAGACAAATGCCGCGGAAAGAAACATGTCTCGGGGACAGATAGGCACCAAATGCAATTACGGCATGTCGCGGGACGGGGCAAACCCCGCGCTTTCGGCGCTTACCGTGCTCGCTGCCATTTTTTCTGGTCGATGGCAATGCGGCTTCTCTTTTGTCGCCGAGGTTTGTATTTATTTTAGGGGTCTTGATAATAGTTTCTTACACACCACAAATAAAGTTATGGGTGTAATTACTCGTTCTAAACCGTTAAAATGGATATAAAAAGCGTGCCCTCGATCTGAACACGTGACATTGCAGTTGGTTTCGTTTTGTCTTCAACCCTTCAACTGCAAGCGAAGGTGCCGCCGCTTCCCATGCACCCTTGGCCAGTGTTGCTGCATCTGTAGGTCATCTTTAAGTTAGAGCTGACAGAGAAAATCTGGCCACGGCGCAACGCCGATGTACGCTGGAAGCTAGAGCCGGTTTGCTTTCGTTGTTTTTATTTGGTCGGAGAAAATCTAACAACGCACGTTTAACATGGCGCCGGTATTGTTTAGGTTGGACGGGAAGGGGGAAGCTGCTCGGTTTGCGAGCACATCTAGCGAAGACGTGACCGGAGAAGTGCCCCTGTGATGTTCCCGGAAGACGGAAAGTATCTTTCGTAATCGTCGTGTGTGCTTGGAAAGCGAAGGGAGTCACAGGGTCCAGGAGTACGCAACCACAAGCGAGGTTCACGACAGCGCTGCCTTGACTTCGGCGATCTCGTTGTTTGGTGCAACACGGCGATGCGACAAAGCTGAAACGTTCGTGGTGTGTGATGCGGTGCTTGGAGGTATAGAAAGCCACACTTACACGGAGCGCGAATTGGTTGTTGTGGGGTCTAATTTAGAGGTTCAGTCCCGTCGTCGTCAGCTGATCCGGTCCAGCTGGTCCGGGAGGACGCAGCGAGCGTCTTTAAAAGTAAATCTTCCTTCGTTCCGTTTCAAAATGTGGAAGATTCCCGACGCATACCGTGAGTAAAAAGCTGCGGGCGTTTTCAACAAAATTACGTCGTTTAAATTGAACAATAGACTCCGGATTGTTGTCCCAGATCTGCCGCTTTTATGCTTCGTGTTGTTGGACTGCGTTTGCACAACGACGTGTTTGCACAGCGACACACACCGCTCGAGTAGAGATGATTCGGTCCTGCAAACGACCGGTTAACAGAATTTCAGGGAAACCTAAGTCACCACCGATATTTTCCTGTAAATCTCGTGCGAGTTTGTTGCGCTCATCATGCGGTGTGAATAAATTAGGGCAAGATTTCCTACCTGCCCACAGATGCATGAACTGAGACCATGTTTTTACGTAGTGAACATAGTGCTTATTCTTTATTTTGGAAAGGCGTTGGTGCATTTATTACTGTACAATCACTTCAGAGTTGCAAGCTTTCCCAACTTTGTCCCTTTTCTCTCTGGCACTGCCCCTCGTTTCAGTTTCAGTAGGTATTCCTACTAGCAGGTACAAACTGCTCTAAAGCAGGTAAAAGACGGGAAGTCAGGACGGTGCGGACTCCGTGTTTTGCGCTTTCCGCAAGGTGACTGGGTAGATGCTTTTGCGAAATATGCGGAATATGCAAACGATTTTGTTATGCCCGTCGTTTGCGTCTCTCCAGCAAAACGAATAAGATGATCTACAAAGGCACAATCACAAGCCAAGATTTACGATAACTGCGTTTGCTTCGGTGGTCCGTGTAGTTGTATTTTACCCTGCTCTCTGCAACACCGTGTCATGACGAAGAGCTGGAACGGTCACGGTTTGTGCTGGCCTACCGGTTGACAGAAACCCGCATCGGCACCGAGTGCACTTGGGCTGTTGATGCTCAAGCTTTTCATCCGCGGCTTGTCGCCAGCTGATCCTGCTGGTCAACGGTGAGAAAGCGGCGAGAGTGACCTCTTAGGTAAATGTAAATCCTCGTTCATCCAGTTATCCGGTGTCAAAGTGTGGAAGATGTCCAACGAGTACTGAGGGCGGGAACAACGAGCGTTTTGCCTTGCTTTTATAACCGAAACCAGAGCAGCGAGATAACTGCCTTGCGTAGTTTAAAATTACGAAGCAATATCTTTCAACAGGTCGAGTACGTCACCGGGGATGTAGGCGAGACGGTGCGCACTGTTTAAACGCTTGCAGTATTCACGAGTGGTACCAGGAAAACGACGTCAACAGAGAAGGAGTTCGCGATTCAGCGTAATGCAGTGCCACGGGCCCGTGAATTTGCGAAATTCGGAAAGATAACGGTATAAAAAATAAAAAACGCATTAGCGTTACACCAGTGATCACGAATAACACCGGTCACAAACTCCCGAGCCGCACCGCTCCACTCAACACCGACACGACATACGACAACAAACTGCATCAAAACGCCTCAAAAGTGAAGGCGTCTGCTCCCGTACTGCAACTAGCGGAAGTGAAGTGTTGGGCGGATGTCCTTCACAAGAATATATAAAAAATGCTTTGCGCAAAGATCATTTCCATTTATTATTAATTACATAATGATAAAATCCCAATAATATTTTTTATATCTGATTCAAGCTGGTCGGACTGCTCATAACACTGGTCTAGCATGAAAATAACAAAAAATTGAACTTCTTCACGACCGGTTTAAGATTTATTGTCAATACAGCGTTCTTTTTCGCAACGGACTAGCATTATAGATTTTGCCTCCATACTTTTTAAATGCAAACAGTTCTTACGTACGGCTGTCCATTGCGCCGTGTTTTGTGTATTCTTCTATGAATCTTTAACGGTCAGCGACTAAAGAGCTCACCCGCACATGTCAAGCTTATATACGCCGCGGGGAGAAGCGCACGTTGAGTAGGAAGTGTCGGGCGCAGTGTTGGTGTTGTGTTTGTGTATATGTCGGTGCTGTGTAATGCGTGGTGTTCGTGTTGTCTGCGATGTATGTAGGGTTGCTGTCTGCTCGTGATTGGTCGTAGCGTAGTAACAAACTCGTTGTTTTTTTCTATAGACTGCTAGAAATCACGCTAGGTGGCGCAGGTTACCCACCGATTCCAAATAGTTCGCTGAAGTTATTTGTCCATGTAAGTTCGGCATTTGTTTTTCTGTCTAGCGGCTCCGTCGCACTGCGTCGTAACCGACGCCGCCGACCGCCGACGACGCACGTACGTACCTTTGCACGTAGCTATCGTCCGCCGCTTGGAGACTGTTTCTTTGTATAAAAGACATCGAACGAAAACAAACGCGCCCTGTGTGCTCTCACTTCGACTGAAAGGCGCGCGGCTCGCTGGGCTCGTCTCTCGCCTGTTCTCGGCTGCTGGCCGCCATGTTTTATGAGGAGCACGCTTAGAGCACGCTGAGTCGTGTTTAGCGTAAGAAAAACACGGTGTATCGTGTTAAGTTTACACGGCACCTCATGTGTAGACGAATAACACACATGGCTGCGTGTAAAACGAACACGTTATGACGTGTCCGCTATGGGACAACGGTTTACACGTCTGGGCGTGTTATTTTTGCTAACAGTGTAGTGACTTACAGTTTGATTAACGAGAAGGGTTTTCCGCTCTTTATTGTGACATTGGGGGAGTTGCTTTGCGCACGAGCAGGCTGGGTTGCGGTAACTTCCTGTTTACAAACTGTCAAAAAAATAAAAAAAATAAAAATAAACGATTTGTCGTTAGTGACCACACGTTTCTCGTATACCTCGTTTTCGCCCCGTTCTTTTTCGGTAGGGGCTCCTGCTACACGACAGCAACTACCAGGTCACGGCGGCAACTGTGGCAACCGATTCAAGATTCTGAAGAGGGCAGGCTCTGTTACTTCCGACCAACCACTCACACCTGGAGAAGATAATGAATGTTTCTCCTTTCCACTCGTGTTTGCTTCTTACTGCATGGTTCAATCTACACCCCTGCCCCTTTTCAATCGGGATGGGCATCGTAACGGGGTGCGGTCCTGTATAACTACGGAGGGATGCACGTTAACAATCCCAGGCTAGTGATGGTCCTGCAGTGGCTGAATTTCCAATCTACAACGGAGATGCCAGGCGCCCGCTGGGGATGATTATTTTCCTGTCGTCTTTAAACAAACACGAAAGGCAATTTGCTTCTCACTCTTTATTTACTGAAATAGGTTGCCCGGCGGTGCACGGTCAACGCTCGCCGCAGGACTCTGCTGTGGTGGCTTCTTTATGGCGGAGGTTTGGACGCGGCGAACGAAATTAATGTATTGTCACACCAATTTTGGTTCGGACTCTTGCCAAGCCGGGTGGAAAACAACAATCGAGACGATTTTAAGTCTCGATTTAAATCTCTCCAGTTTCACTATGAGGATTTACATCGAACCTTTCCTGCATAAATCGTCCCAAATATACGTTGTATTTTTCCATTTGTACATCATTTATTAATTTTCGTGTGACCTAAAAACAAAATTGAATCTAAAGAATTGCTGAGTGAGATAAATGTACACACCAACTTCAATACGAGCAAAATGCAGTACACTTCCCAATAAACTAGTGAAGTGAACTTCGTTTCTGTGCATCGAAATGCAAAGGAAAGAAGGAAAAAGAACGAAAATAGGAGTGGAACGCGATAGCGAAACAATATTATTATTATTATTATTAGTAGTAGTAGTAGTAGTAGTAGTAGTAGTAGTAGTAGTAGTAGTAGTAGTAGTACTAGTATTATTTTGGGAAATCCATTCGCTCTTATTACGTTCCACACATGTTTAACAACCTCCCACCTCTGCTGAGCAATATCACTTCTCGCGGAAGGTTAAAAGGAAAACTGAAGACTATTTGCTCAATTATGGTTTGACATCACTAACCACCAAGACTGTGATCTGTCTTAGAGAGATGTGCGCGCGATCCACAGTTCTTCTTTAACAATTTTTCTCCGACTCTTTTGTATCTTTTTCTACTTTATGTGTGCATGCTCCATTATGGATTGACATCATGAACCAGCAAGACTGTTCTTCTACAGATGTCGTGCACGCGATCCACAACTATTATTCTTTAAAATCTTTCTCAAACTCCTTTGTAACATTTTGGACAAAACCCCGAGACTGGGGGGGGGGGGGGGGGGAGGACAATACAACACAAACTTTCAATTGCGACTTTGTGTTGTGTTGTCCTTTTTCCCTCCCAGTCTCGGGGTTTCGTCCAAAATGTTAAACCTTCACCAGCTTGTTTGCGCCCTAACTTTTTATTCCTCTTTTGTAACATTTTTTTTTAATTTTATTTGTGTTTTTTTTTTTTTTGTAGATTATCTTTTGAGGGGGATTAGTCGTACAAGTCTTTAGGACTTCGACGGCCCCGAAATGGTATTCTGGAGAATTTGAGGCACGTGCAATAATATTTTTTATTATTATTTTATCATTATAATTATATAAACTCCCGCTCGTTCCCAAGCTGATCACGCTTGCCTTGCGTGGCCCAGACTGGATATCCTTACTAGATGAATTGGTCTGTCTAAAACGCTTTTAATGTTGCCGCGGGGCCTTTGCAGAGCTTCACGCGCTTTTAACATTTTTATATGCCCTGCGTGGCCCAGTCGGTAGCGTCTCTGGCTCGCGGCCCGGCCGAGAGGTCGTGGGTACGAATCCCGCCTAAAATTCTTCAAATTTCTTTTTTAAGGCAAATGAATCACTTTACGACGTGAAATCATTTGAAACGTGCGACGACCTTTCATTTGCATTACATATCATGTTTCTCCATCACTTTCATTCCACGCGTGGCGTCACATTTTACGTGAGCGTCGTGGGTTTGAAATTCCCGTGCGAGGTCATGTGGCTGTGACGTCATGACGTTTTCGACCAATCCTGGATTTTAGCGCACGCCGCGAACGCCGGCTTTTCTGCGACACGAGCTCCTCACGCTCTCCCGCGTTAAGAGGCGCGCGTGCACACGCTCACATGCCGGTAAAAACGGACAGTCTGTGAGAGACAGGCAGGGAAAAACAAACAGGCGGTGCTATACATCTACAGACACCAATAACGAAAGAGATGCGGGGCGTGGCTTCTGCCATTAACGCCGCTTGCTCTTTGATTCGTACGCGTGCTTATCGCCTAATGCCGCAATCCCTTTGGGGTGATATTTAGATGCTCATGAGGCACTACTTCCATTTATTTATTAAGTTGGAAGTGACTGTAATGCCCCTGCCGCACGGTAAAATATAAGGTAATTTGCAACGAATGACATTATCTTATTTATTTATTAATACTGCAATCCGTTGATGTCATTTTCGCAGGTGGGTACGGTGGTAAAAAATACAACAAACTGGCACAAAAAAAGGAGAAAAACAAGCTGTAGTGCGCTTGAACAAATACGGTACAAAACGGAGATACTTTAAATTAGATGCAAATAAGGAAAACGACAGCTGCCTAACAACACTCTAAGTGAGGTCATTCCACTCAGTTCTTTTCGCGGGAAAAAGAATACTTAGAACAATTATTACGCGATTAAAAATGAGTGTATTGTTAGAGCATGCCTCTGTCGGGTAGCGTATTCTGATGAGAAGGTGATTAATTCGGACAGGTCTACCCTGTAATGCCCATTAATTAACTGGTACAAAACGTTCAGTCGAGATTGCCAATTTCTTTCGGACAGGGACAGTAAATTAGCAGCTTGTTAACTTAGCGGCCCTTTCTGTACTCGATCAAGTTTATTAATGTTAATCTTAATGAAAGAAACACCAAATAGTTCAGCATAATCTATATTCTTGGTAGGACTGTAGTTTTATATGTGAAAAGATGCAAGAAAGGGGGAGAAAGTTGTAACTTTCTTCTTAAGATAGGATAACTTCCGCAGAGCATCCGACGTTACGAAATCGATTCGTTTTGTCCAAGTAAGATTATTAGTAATCCATAGTTCAAGGTATTTATATTGTGTGACTTCTGATTGGAAGTTATTATTAAAATTGTAAACACACTTTAAATGTTGTTTTTTGTTAGTAATTATCATAAAAACAGTTCTTTCAAGGTTAATGGCCATTTACCAATCTGTGCACCATGCCGTGATATTTTGAAATGCTTTGTTTTACAAAAGTTGATTCGAAGCACTATCTAATTTTGAATAAATTATAAAGTCATCACCGTATAATTTGATTTTCACAGGAACATCTTGTACTATGACATTAATAAACAGCAAAAAAGAAATAGGAACCATTCCACTCTGTGAAGGTGGCAGACCAGCGAAGCTGTTTATCACACAAACCAGACGTGACACAGAATTTTGAACAAAGGTACGAACACATTCTCGTTGCCGTTCCCGCCGTTGCTCTTCGTAGGCGCGTCGCTCTCCGGACTATACGCGGCCATTACGACCAGAGAAGAGAAGTGAAATTGAAAATGGAGAACACCAACTTGCCTTTCTAGTTTTTTATATGCATTCGCGTGGACGACTATCGCCGCCCCGAGGAGCCGGAGGAAAGTAGACACGCGCGTCGGGACCGCCACCCCGGAGAGCGGAAGGAAACGAAACTAGGCACTCAAGCGCCTGGAACGACGACAAAGGGAGGGCGGTGCGAGTGTAAAGATTTGGTCACGCGCACGAAAATAGGCCTATAGATCATTTGCTGTCTTACCCAAGCATCAAGGAGAATGCAGGGATTGGTGTTCCACGCGCCACACGCGCACGCCTTTCCTGTATAAAATATTCGAAGTAAATAACCAAAAGAAAGCATTGACGAACGCGCGTGCAAGATGCCATTTGTTTTAGGTTTTTGCTTTGGAAAAGTTACTGCTGAGGCCAGCGCGTGCGGCGCGTGGAACACCAATCCCTGCATTCTCCTTGATGCTTGGGTAAGACAGCAATAGGTCTAATGCTAAATTACCCAAGCATCAAGGAGAATGCAAGGATTGGTGTTCCACGCGCCACACGGGCACGCCTTCTCCGTATAAAAGATTCGAAGTAAATAACTAAAATAAAGCGTCGACGAACGCGCGTGCAAGATGCCATTTGTTTTAGGCGTTTGCTTTAGAACAGTTACTGCTGCAGACGCCGGCACGTGCGGCGCGTGGGTGCGGTGCGGCGAGTAGGTGAGGTGCGCCGCGTGGGTGAGGTGCGAGCGTAGACTCTTTGGTCACGCTCACAAAAAATCCACGGAACCCACCACCATAAACAACTTCGCTGTAAAAAAAAATAAAAAAAAATAAAAAGGAACTTATTAGGACAGATTTCTGGGGAACGTCAGAGTCAACAGGAAGTCGGTCAGAACAATGTTCACTCAGCGTACTGCTGACTGTTTGAGAGATAAACTGAAATACATATTACTAACTGTGTCTTCTCACATATTTCGTCGAATTCGTATATTAATTTCTCATGAGAAACCTTATCGAATGTTTTCGAGAAATCGATCTGATTGATCAATGAGCGCGCGTCATCGTCGCACAACGTGATGCTCGTATGCTTGGGTCCGGACATTTAATCGAACGTCGTTTCATCGATTACCGTTTCGTTGAAACCATTTCATCGAACGCCATTTCACCAAACTCCATTTTATCGAACGCCGTTTCATCGAAGCCTTCACCGAACACCACCTAGTTGAGCAGTAAGAATGTTTGATATAGGGAATACTTTTTTTTTAACCCCAGAAGGATACTAGTCCTTTATTTTCCTACAGAGAGAGAGGAACTAATAATAAGAAACTTTATTTTCTCCTCTACAACTTTCATATCTATTTCTGTTTAATAGTAACGAATGACTTGTGTTGCTGATGTGGCCAATAGTAAGCGTTAACAACGCCTTGCCATTTTATGAATTCTGTAATCATCGAGTGCAGTGACGAAGGTACCTTTCTTCAAGGGTGTATCATCGTTCTTAAAGGAGTCATGAAACGCTTTTCCAACTTTTTCCTGTTCAGCTTTCCTCCTCAACTCATAAATCGCGCATTCTACCAAACAGTTCAAGAAGACGGAAAGGGGGAGTCCCCTCTTGCTCGGACTCTCGTTTGTCTAATTCGGACACATCCATTCTCCCCTAGAAGATTAGCCGTCGCTCAAAATCCAGACAAAAGTTGCTTTCCCCACCCCGTTCACCCCGAAGCTGACAGTGCTGTGGAAGCTACGTGCTCCTTGGGCAAGCCACACTTTTGCCACGTGATCACGCTCTCTCGTGCATACCCACGCGCAGAGAATGAGGTCAGATGGTGAAAGGGAGGCGGCAGATTGGTCCGGCAAGCGCGAAGCTTCCACCACAATGTCAGCTTAGGGGTGAAGGGATTAAGTGAGCTCCGGTGTCGTGTGACGTTCGTATGGGCCCGGTGACGCGCTGCGGGGGCCCGATGACGCGCTGCGGGGTCCGCGGATGTATCACAGAGAAAAGCAGCGAGCTTACGAAGGAAAGGAGGTACGAAATAGTCCGCTGGTTTTTTCAAATTTTCGTACCGAAAGTCAGGCTTTTGACTTTCTACTTTTTTTCTTTGGCCCACTGAACGATGTGCTATTAGTAAAATACCAATATAAATTGATATATTCCAGTCCAAAATTCGTTTCATGGGTCCTT
>JAZHYW010034974.1:0-14509 GCA_037355805.1 Ixodes ricinus | reverse complement strand
ACAAGCTTTTGATACTTCATAATAATTTTGCACAACTACGTACTTTCGTTCATAAGCTTAATGAACAATCTGTCGCAATTTAATAAATACGAGATTGCAAAAACAAATAAATTACGGATTAAATCTATAGCTTAAAAATAGTGCGAGTACGGACGTGCTGATGAAGAATCAAAAGTAAAGACCTCACTCGGCGGCCACGTAGACGAGGTCCATTTTGCGTTCGGCCCATATGAGGGCACCGAACTTACTAAACGGTCGAAAAACAATAAAGGCGCGTCCACATGTTCTAGTATGCTGTTAAGCACATTGCTTTTTTCATTTCTTTTTGTGCAGGTTCAATGACAAGTGATTACGGAAGCCGGAACATTTCTCGTCTATAGCTGTCATTCCCCTAGATTTTCAAAGCAGGCCAGTGGTCTCCTTTCGCGAAGCACAGAGCAAGCGAAACCAAAGAGTCATATTGTATTTTTTTTATCTGTAATATTTTTCATGTTTTTAATTAGAGGGCGAGAATGTGCTAAGCGATCTTTACAAACGGAGAGCATAAATGTACCCGTTAATAAACAAATAAAAAAACATATATAAAAAATTGTACCTGGCTGTCAAAATGTACTGTCGGTCCGAAATTCTACAGCAACACGTGCAAACTACCCTCATAATATTTTATCTATACTCGTTCTTATTAACAACCTGCCACTAGCATCAGCAGCCGGCCACACTCTCTGAAGCGCTTGCACTCAGGCTTGCTTTGCGATGCCCTCGAAGCACTATTTCTTGATCATCGCGCTCCTATGGTTATGCTCTCTGACAAAGGGAAAAAGGCCTTAACCTCTTTTCCCACTAAGATAGCCCGAACGTTGGCGTCTGATAACGCTTAACGCACTCGCTAAAAGCAGATCAAGTATTCGTGTTTCGCGGGCATTGAAGATAAGCATGCACCCGGGTATTTTTAAGAGTGGACATAAACTGCTATAGTTTGTTTTCGCGAAAATTTATTGGAATTCCAAGGCGAGTAAGTATTAAAAACACCAGCTTCAGATGCGAAGAGTTAAAGATTGATACTGTGCATGGTTATACTTACAAAATGTATCTAGCAGACCGGTAAAGCTTGACTTTTGAAGTTAGAAACGGTATTTGAGATGCGCGGTGGGCAAGTTTTAAGCTTATTTTATTTAGTATTTACGGTTACAAATTGCGTTTACGCATGTCTATTTACATATATCTAATTATAATAATTGTAAATTTACTCTAATTTAAACTTTAAAGACCAAAGCCTTTGTTGCGAAATTATTGCAACTCAAAATTTTGAGGCGAATAATATTTCTTAGACACACCTACTCAAGAAATTGCTAAACATATCACGAGCTTCACATAGGCTGTACACAATCTCTCCCACTCGATCTGACATTACGTCTCCGAAAGCAGTTTACTCAACTATGCCTAATGTTACGGGACACCAGCATACTCTTTTGCAGATTAATCTGGGTTGTTTTTACGTTTATTCTTTTACTAACATGCAAATGTATGTTATTTATCGAATAATTTCCAATACACATTTCATGCAGACAATAGAGCAATAGAAGGCTCAAGTGTCTGTCTTCTTTGACCCCATTAAAGGTTGCTCAAACGGTTTGGTTGTATGGTTTGGTAATTGAAGTTTTATAAACTGCAACAAATCACTGATGTGACCGACGTTGCGTCCATTTGTTCTTAAAGCATTATCGCAGGGTGACATAAAAGTAATGTAAGAGGCCAGAAAATGTGTAAATGTTTTGAAGATATTACGGCTAAAGATATTTTACAATTTTTTTATTTGTTTGCGGATATTTTGCAAACAAGGGAAACTCTGGTCAACTCCAAAAAGCTTGTGTTAATGGTTGATTGTATAGCCCGAGGTTGAAAAAAATAAAGGGTTCTATGAAATTTCTTTTCCAAAAAAGTATAATATTTCTCGCGCAATATTCACATAAAGCTCACCTCAAACCGAAACCAAAACATGCCGCTGGCAAAATTGCTCCTGTGTCGTCACCTCCATGTTCTAACCACGTGGTACAAATTATGACGTCATGTACCACGCGGCCGGGCGCAGCCAACGTTGCTAGATTCCCTCAGTTGTGGAACTCCCGCGAAAGGGGTACCCCTCCTCACTCACTTCAGTCCACCTCCCGCCTTTCGAAGAGCCACCTACATTTTTGTTGACGAACTGTGTGTTCCATACAGAATGGAGAAGCGCCTCCTAGATGCTGCGCTTACGAACATGCGTACCCCACAGAATGCACTGCAGTTGTTACCAAAGCAGCCGTCCGGCGCATCGAACGACGGGAGGCGAGTCGTGGTGAGTGACGGGGGTACTGTTTCGTGCATGCAGCGTCCATGAGCAGTTTCGTAACTGAGCTAATGCTAATAACGTTGGGCGCAGCTCGGCGCAAGGGCGAAACTATTGTCTGCTGCAACTATAGGCAGTCCGCTACATGCAACGACGCCTGCACTACCGCAGCCGGAGCTTGTGTTTTAGCACAGAAAAAGGCAAGTTCTCCCTAGGGCTTGTTTTGAAAATATTGGTAGAGAGTGCGAGAGAGAAAGAGAGAGGTGAATATCTTTATTATACAACACAAATTAAGTGCTCAGTAGAGGGCGGTGAAAACCAACCCTCAGGACGGGCGAAAACGGCTCCCGAAAGAAATCCAGGGGGAAAGGAGTGACGTGAACGGTCACGGGAATGTGACGTTTTGCGGGTCCCGCTTTGCGTGTCAAACGATAAATATATTCTACTTTTTCCGGCCTCGAAGAGCACCGGACGGACCCGGAGAGCCCCTCAGCCAACAGGGAAAGGTGGTCTATCCTTCTCGCCCTCCTCGCAAACCTTCTACGGGGTGCAATTAAACCAAAATATTTAACGCAAATTTTTTTTTTGCTTTTTTTTTTTGGGGGGGGGGGGAGGGGAGGGGGAGGAGGAGGAGAAGTGGAGAGGTGAAGTACTAAAGAGAACTGCATCATTTTCTTAATATTCAAAATAAACCACAGTTTCCCTTTAAGGCTGATTGGTGATTATTTATGACAATTTAAAATGTGGAAGCAAGGCGAAAAAGAGACACCGGCGTTGGCTTTTGGCTTGTCCGTATAAGGAGGGGCATTAATCGCTTGCTAATCTAGTATCAAAGCTTTATCTGGGCGAACAAAAACTAGCGTAAAATGGCTTGCTCTGACCTTTATTCACTTGAAAGCTTTAACCATGTTGTGGCTCTTGCTGATTTCTACAGGCACGCACTGAGCGTCTCTGTCGTGAAATTCAAAATCTGTTCCTTTTTCGGAACTTGCGGTCTTCCAAATAAGTTAAGAAGAAACCAATCACACGAAGTAGCTTTACGAGCCCTAGTTGGAGTTTTCTCACTTCTAGATTACTCCGTAACATGTGATATCGTAAGGCGCGACGGTATCACGTCTTGAACACCCGAGGATAATGCGGGGAAGAAATATTCGGTCACGTATAATGTGCGTTTAATACGCCGAAGAGAAAGAGACTTCGGTCTAAATTCCCCAGAGTCGGCTACAGTCGTTTTCTCTGGCGTTCGTCTCAGAGTCAGCAGCCGCGGTCTTTTTCCAAGGAAAATATAGTAAAGTCCAGAAGTATTATCAGGGAGCCAACTCGGCTCAATGTCTTACGATTGCAGAAGTGTGGTCTCTTAAAAAACATGCCACGAGTGTGTCTGTGATATCATGGCTTGCGCATAGCTCGCTTCAATTCCTACTGAGACATTCATGTCGACACACAACGCCTGTGTCCGGTGCGCTCTTAGAAATGTTTAAAGCGCCTTGAGATTAACCGAGGACAAGGGTTTCCGCAGGAATTGAAATTAGGGGGCGGGGGTCTAAATTTTTAGGGGGGTGGGGGCATCGAGAATAGAGGAGTCGGTGCGAATCAAGGCGGTGCCTTCAGGACATCAACAGTGTATATCCCTCCCCCCTACCCCCTAGGGTGTGTGTAGGGAAATCACTGGCCGAGGGGCCTGAATAAAATCCGTCAACCAGAAGCACCGAGCACATAATACGGACGCAGCAGAGTTGTGAAAGGCATTCGCAGGGCAGGAATTGGTGATCGTCATATTTACTGGTCAGTTCTGTCCGAGTAATGTCAATGTGTTGCCGATGATCTACTAGGTGAAAAAATATATCGGTTCTACAACTATGTGCAAAGCAAGTTGAAGATATTGTCATACCAAAAATAATTGTTTCTCATCAACTTGACGTTTAAAGTGTTGCACAGCAAGTATTCATTTACTGAGTTGAAAGTAGCGTCCTGAAATCCGTCACTCGATTGAAGTAAAGCCGTAAAGCCAGATATCAAAAAGGCCACATCCATAAAAACAATTAACAGGAAAAGCAAGCCTCCAAGAAATGCAAAGTTTTGTTTATTGTTATTTGATTTATACATGCATGTTTCAAGCACAAGAAGTTTTTTCGAACGAAGTTACGAAAGATAAGCTTTTTTTTTAATTAGAAAGCTATGGCCATTTTTGTTCTCTTTTGTTTTTAGGTGACATTGGAAAGAGCACAACGCTTCTTTTTCCTTTCACAGTAGCTTTGTCTCATTGAACATGTCGAGAAGTGTGCACATTCACTTGAAAACTGAGCAGAACCCAGGATACTGGGTTCAATCCCCGCCCCCGCCCGTTTCGATCTGGATGAGCATCGTACCGGCGTGCGGTCGTGTATCACTACTGCGTGGTGCACGTTAAAGACCCCAGGTTAGCGGTTGTACCGCACTGGCTAAATTGCTCATCTACAGCTGAAACACCAGACGCCCACTGAGGCAGACTAACTTCCGGCTGTATAAACATACACACAACAATTTGCTTTGCTTGAAAACTGATGAAGTTAATGCGCTTTCTTCTTGCAGTATCTGTTTTGAGAAGGAACGCTTGATTTATATGGGCCGTTTTTTATGCATATTAATTTTGTTTGCTAAAATCAGGTGAAAATTTTGTGTACGTTTGCTGTCGCCACTACCTTCGCATATAGGAAGGTTGTTTTGATACAATTAATTGAAAGTAAAATATAGTCTGAAATCCCCAGACATTACAAACTTCCTAATTCATCTGAAACGGAGGTCTGCCTGTTCCGTTTGCGATTACTACGAAGCTGCAGAATTACAGGTGTAAAGCAGAGTACTGACAGACTGTTGTATAAGGCATTATTATAATTCAGCCCACGATGTTCCGCTGGGAATATTAAAAATAAAATATTTAAATATTCCCAGCGACATGTCCGCCATCTCGCGACATGTCCCGCAGATGGCGGGACATGTCCGCGCTTCCAACATGTCCCGCCATCGCTATAGCATAAGTATGGTGCCTAGAGAGGGTGGTGGGTCGAGGAGCGGCCGAGGCGCGGCACCAGATTTGGAAGACGGCGGGTAGATGGCGCTCGCCTACCGATATATGCTCGGAATGCATGCGAGACCTGTTTCGAGCGTGGTTTCGCGCCGCTTCGCAGCTTCAGTTCGGGCGTTCAGGTGAATTTCCGCGAGCCATGGGTTGTGATCATAGAAGCCATGAAATATGTGAGCTAAATGCCAAGTCGGCGTTTTAACACGAAAAGAATGCGGGGCGAGAAGCAATTTTCGATGTGCCCGCGTACTCTCTGCGGAACGGTTTCGACCCGTGGAATGCGGCATCTTTTCTCACCGAGGGCATTTGCGCTTACGCTTTTGAAGACATCCCACGAAACTACTGAAGGACGAGACGGAAGTATGGACTACAGCCTACAACCTGTGCTATTATCTGTGTTAGCCAAAGAATATTACAGGATAGACACCCCCATCGAACATACGTAAAAGGTTTACATAGAAGACAAGCATGCTTTGCAAATTCTTCGGTGGGTGTGTCGTTCGTGTTCGAATCACACAGATATTGTAAAAGTAACAAATATTTAGAAAGCAAACAGTTTCAGAAGTGAAGGCACAAGCAGAATATTCGAAGGCACGAAATTCAGCGATCTGTCTGAACCGGACGCACATATCTGCAAGTATTTATTGTAAATATACAGAAATACACATTTGAAACAGAGAAAGTATTTATTTTAACACGCCTAGTCCGGCGCTCCAACATTTGAGGATCAAGTGCTGCCTCACTTCCCATCTCGGATGTCAGGCCTTTGAAAATGATAAAAGCTTGATCACTCACGGATGAAAGAAACTTGGTATACAGTGTACTTTTGTTCCATGTCCCAACTTTGATGTCACATGGCAAATTGTTTTCGATTTGCTCTGCGCACTAGCCAGGGAATAGCCAGAGCAATTTGCCTTGCTTTGCAAGCTTCTGCTTTGTTCGCTTTTGCTCCCGGAGCATATTCTGTTCCTTCACATAAAAATGAACTCTGGTGATCAAATATAACTTAATAACCACTGCGGTAAGCTCATTCTTGTCGTCTTCGCAACCCACTGTTGAAGTTTTCCCTTGCACACATGCCATGAGATCGAGGACGCTGTCAGCATGAAAGCTCTCTTGTGAAGCAACTTGTAAACATGCTTTCTAGCTGGCTAATGAGCTTGAAAAGAGAATCTGTCACATAAACGAGCCCCCCTCTGTCGAATTGTTTTGTAAAGGAAGCTGGGTGCATTGTTTGCACTGGTGCTCCGTCTCGTATGCACAGTGCCGTGCAATCAGTGCAGTGTTGCGTCTTAACGCACTTTCTCGCTGCATAACCTGCAATATAGAAGATAAGCCTTGAGTCACTCCTTTTTTGAAGCACGGCACATGATCCCGAATAGCCAGGGCCTTTTCTGCCTCTCCGAGTCTGCCCTGGTCAACGAGTTCGTCTAGATTAGCTTGTGCCCGTGTCAGAGTCTCTTGTGAGCCCTCTTCTGCATCTCCGTGTCTCCCTTTGTTGAACTCATCCAAATCGACTCGTGCACTTGCCACAGAGTCTTGTGAGCCCAACAGGGCGTTAAGGACGCCTCAAGAGGTGGTTCCACCCGTTGGTGACCGCGCAAGGTTATAAAAACTTAAGCAGTTCACCACAATCAGGAATTGTGATGGGTTGGGTGGTCGTATGCTCCACATGACTGCCTAATAATCCCGAAGAGTCGTTCAATACAATCCTGGGATAGTCGGGCAGTCATTAAATACTTGTAACCAAGGCCAGTCAGGTACTCCAGCAAGCTTTTGTTACTTTCCAATGTGACCCTTAGGCCCTCTGCGGTGCCCTTGTCAAGAAACCCGCCATTCGTTGCTGCCACTTCCCAGTCGTCCATGTACATCAGAAATCTGGCGATGACCTCTGCATGGCGAGATCCAGGCCTGCAGCAAAATGGATGGTATGGTCAGTCATATTTTGATGAGTCGTCTAATGAGTTAGTTTTTATTTTCACACAACGAAGGAGTCGGGGGCGTGTGTTCTACCATGGTTCTCAGTACCCATTATTAAGTGTTGCAGTCACGTCAGACAACTTCCCTGTCATATTTTTAAGACAAGTCAATGAAAATGATTCTGCTAATTTTATGAAGCCAAGAAAAGTTGCCCAAGAATGGTACAGCAAATTAAATTTCTTGCAAAGCTCTCATGCATGCGCTTTGATAGTTGTTATGTGTGCATAATGCTCTCAATGCTCCTGCTTCATTCCAGTCGCCAAGGAAACGAGACCTATCATTAAATAATTTAGTTGAATTTCTTACAAATACTAATTACAAATTGTTACTTGCCTCAGACCATCAAGCCTGTATCGAGACGTCATCGCTTTGATCAGTGAAGAAATCATCTGCACAAACTGGACAGTTGCCTCGCAGTCTCTGTAGACCCCTTTAGGTGTTCACCGTAAAGCAGTAGACCTCGCAAGACCTCGTCACTGAACAGCTGGAATGCGAGGTTTACTCGCATTTTTTCGAATGCATTCGGAAATAAGTGAGTACAGGAAAGCCGAGGCATTGCCTTCAGAGTCAGGGGCGCCGAGTCACACTTCCACTACTTCGATGATATGTTCCCTTGCAACCTTAAAGCAAAAGAAGCACATATTGTATATTGTGATGCAAACCGAGTCACTCCGCAACTACTACAGAGGCTTGGCGCTCGAGAATACGCACCCTGCCATCTGGAGTTTGAAATCCGGTTTTCAGGAAGCCATTCCGTAAGCACTTAATAAGGTGCGGAAAATCAGATACAAAATGAAGATGCCGCTTCGGATTCATGGGGTGCTCTGTTTTGCAAGTTATCTTGCCTGCTTTTGCCTACACGGAAAATGCAAATTAACAAATATATTAGTGCCCAAATGAGAAAAATGTAGTAGTGCTTAAATTCTTCTAAATATTTTCAATGTATGTTAAAAAATGTACCTTAATTCCGAAACGCTTCCACATGCTCCGGTTCCACGACGCCCCATCACAGCAGATGTAGTCGATCCTGAGGCCTGCCTGTTCACCAAGGATTACTGCATCAACAATGATCTTGGACAGGACATCACTTTTCACGTTTCCATTTGCTGCAAAGACACCTGCATAGAAATGTCCTGAATCAACACTACACTGACAAATGAAATTCTAGAAACATTTGTGGTGGTCAACTTGTTGTTTAGCAACTGCTGGCTATCTATATATAGTTTAGCCACCATGCACATTTTCTTCATTTGTACTTACCGAGAATTTGAGTCCACTTTACACGGAATGGTTGGAAGAGCAGCACCATGCCATGATCTGCAGGGACTCCTTTTTGGTCGTGAGTTGTGTAGGGCCCTAGATCCACAAACCCTTCTGCATGACCAGAAGGTTGGAGCGAGATGTTCTCAGAAAGTTTCCTTTCATCCAACACTAAACCGCCATGAAGCTCCAGTTCCGTCACGTTTGCCGCCTTCTCCTTCAGAGCAACAAATGTTGGGGGTTGAACCCAAATCCACTCTTGTAGTGCTTCAGGTACTTGCGGAGCGTGGTGAGTCCAGGGAGTGCTAAAATCTTGTGTTCTCGAAGATGTCTGTAGAGGCAAGGGCTCTTCATCCTTGGAGTATAAAAATCAGTTATAAACTATGTTGCCAAAAAAAGCTGATTCTGCCTGAACTGTTACCTCATTAGAATGCATTCCAGAAGCCAGTCCTGTTCATAAAGCATTCCCTTTGGAGATTTTCTTTTTGCTGCCTGGAAGCAATGGTGAACGCTGAGTTGTTGCTTTGGTGGAAGGCTCTTGATCTGAAAGTGACTGTAAGATCGTTCTGAAAACAGCTGGAAGGCTTTCTGTAACCTGCCATGAGGGGATAAGGAAACGGCAGACAAGAATCGTGCTTCTTTTGTCAGTCTGTTACTATTACACTCGTCACATGCAGCTCTTTAAACATAGGTTTTTGAAGAGTTCTAGAAGTGTGAAATAAAGGTGTAGATTATATGTCCACATATTTTGATAAATTACCTTCTCCTCCAAAACGCCGCTTCCAATCTCCGCTGTCCTTTGTTGGAGCTGCCGCACATTCTCCGTGAGCTGAATCAGTTTCGTTTTGCCTCGCTTCAGCTGTTTTCTTAGGTTTCTGATGTTTAAACCAACTCGTTGTTTGGCCACCTTTCCCTTGCACCGTCGGGTGAAGAGCAACTTCCTCAGGTATTTACACCTCAAGCAGGATGTGCCTAAAAGTGTAAAATTTGACTACATAAACATATGAAAGGCAATACACGTGCATAAACCAACAACAGTTATCATAGCCACAGTACAAATTCAAATGCTCCGATCAAGCTCGGCAGCTAGCGCTCCTCGTACAATGTACGACTGTACAGGGTGTTTCACGAAAAGTGGACAAATTCGATATTGCGAAAACTACACATCGAACCAAAAGAAGGCTTGTGTTGTTTTGGCCCTAGGCCTGGGGCCTATTTCAGAAAATTATTAAAGTTTGGGATAATTAAGTTGTTAATATTTTCGCGTAATTATTTTTTAAATGTTGAGTTTAAGAGCATGGTTTTATTTGGAAACTTGTTGAACATCATCGAAAAACACTAAATAAAAAAATGAGGTGCAATACAAGGCATGCGCTGCATCTGACAGCTTTCTGAAAAACCACACAACTTCTACGGGTTTTTAAATTTCGGTTTTTAATCGGAGCGCTTCTACAGCACCGACGGCACCACGCCCCGTGGAGAAATAGCTCAATCTGCCTTTGCTGCATTGCGTGAGGACAGCGAAGCAGATGTTGGTTTCACTATTTCTCCACGGGGCGCTGTACCATCGATGCAGAGAAGCGCTCAGGTTTCAAGCCGAAACTTAAAAACCCGTCGAAGTTGTGCTGTTTTTCAGAAAGCTGTAAAGTGCAGCGCGTGCCTTTTCGTACTCTAATATTTTTTATTTTTGTGTTTTTCGATGATGCTGAGCAAGTTTCCAAATAAAACCAACTCTATAAACTCAATATTTAAGAAAATAATTACCGATTTAATAAGCCCAAACTCTAATAATTCTCTAAATAGGCCCCTGGCCTAGAAACAAAACGACACAAGCCTTTTTTTCTTTTTTTTTGTGCGATGCGTAGTTTTTGCAATATTGAGTTTGTCCACCTTTCGTGAAACACCCTGGTTGTACGAAGAGCTCTGCATCTTGAGGTCTTGTACCAAAGTCTACGTAGCTGTGGCCCTATTGTTGCTATGAAAACATGCAAACACTGTGTTCTCTGAAATATTAAATTACCCTCTTTTTCCCCTGCCAAGGTGCACTGTCGACTGATGACCTCTTCATTTCGAAGAAGCACAGTAGTTGTCTTGGCCAGCTGTAGAGGGTTGAAGTCTTCGGTGGTTCCTGCTCCTCCACAAAGCACAAGGCGGTCAGCATTATCCAAAACACCCTGAAGTTCTGATGGACCCGAAAGAGCTATCTGAGAAAACTGCCGTCCTTTCCGAAGTGTAGAGTGCAGGTCGCCACGGCTTCCACTGTGATTGAGAGAAGCAGCAGCTTCTCTGTAGAAAGCTCGGATTTGGCGTCATCCAGCTCCACACTGGCAAATGCCATGCTGTCTAAGAAACGGAGCTTCGTCCATTTCTGGGAGGGCAGTGTCACCTCACTGCTGTAGTATCCAATTCATGCGACTCCTTGGGTCCCAGAGGCTGAAAAGACTCGTCTACACTGACACCACCCTCCATGTGGGACTTCTCCGCGGCCGGTTTTGAAGAGGGCTTCTCGCGAGTTTTCCGCTTTCTGGGCAACTCCTTTGTGAAATATTTAGGCAAGTTGGGGAATACTGTCGGAACAGCATCTGGTTTGAGAACTGGGCGGTCGTTTATAAGGCGCACAGCCTCTCCGTTGATCACGTGCGAGTCCGCGTAAAACCGCTCGACACAGGCTTCTTCAAAATGCAGTTCGCAAACTGCAGACGTTGAACTCAAGCTCACATCGGCCCTTGGAATGTTCCTCTGCCACTGGGCGAACACTGCGGGATCCTTCGGCATGGAAAAGAGCGAGCATTTGTGTTCCGACGATCTGTATCCACTTTTGCAGCCCGGGACGAAGCGATGTTGCGCACGCTGTTTCTTCTTCACGGAGGAGCCGGAGCAGCCGGAGGCCGGCATAGCTGTGCCCGGCAGAACCCCACATCTTCAGATTCCAAGCCCACAACTCTGCCTCCATGTCTAATGTAAGTGCAAACTCTCTTCGTTCTGTGTTCCTCGTGTTTCTCAACTCCGTCCTCCTCTTGAACAACCCACCACCCGGTTTCCATAATTTGCCCCATCCCCAGTTCTACCCAGCTCTTGAAGTTTTTTCGACCACCCTCAAGCTCACTAGGGCAGCTGGCCACCTTTCTTTTCTGAAGCGGTGCCTACGTAGCCGAGTAATCCCTAAAGGCTTCCGCCTGCACTCCGCTAATCACTTTGATGATCCGGCCCTCCGAAAGCGTCACAGCCAGATATTAGATAATGCTGCTTTCCAACTAATGAAGGCACATCTGAGATTCCATAATGACCATTGTGCCCAATTACGCCAAAAGCTCACCGTCGCCAAAAGACTCCTCAAGTCCCTTGACTCACCTTTCCATTCTAACTCACGCAAAATTATTGACAAAATTCGTGAAGTGAACTCGTATCTCTACGCCGATGGTCTCGCCTCTAAATCAAGGAAACTAAACACTCTCTTGCCCCAAAATGACCAGGCTGCCGTCCAACGCAATGATGTAGTCACCATACCAGATGATTTACCCCTCACTACACCTGAACGCGCCATCTTATCGAAGGGTCTTTCCTTCGTCCCTTCGCTTCAAAGCCGACCTGACCCTTTTTCTTTACATGCGGAGACTGAACAATTCTTCCGACGCCTACTTTTAGACGCCCACTTCACCCAGCACCCCTCCAACTTTAACCGCACCATTTTCGACACCATTAACCCGAAAACTAGCATCTGGACCCCGCCTCCCGCCAAACACCCCGAAACCGACAATTCAATCAAAGCATGCCGTAGTATTCTTGCCAACTCTTCTAGCAACCTAATCTCCAAATCCCGTAACGCAACCCCACAAGAAGTTACTGCTCTAAAATCCCTTCGAAACCGCACTGACATCGTAATCAAGCCAGCCGACAAGGGTGGAGCCGTCGTGGTCTGGCGTAGTGATCTCTACTCGGAGGAAGCTCTCCGACAGCTCTCCGTTTCTGATTTTTACGAACCCCTTTCCTCCGACCCCACCGCCGCTTTCCAAGATAAAATTATAACTACCGTAGAGCTCCTAATTGAAACTAACTCCCTTCCCACCGCTGCAAATCGCCTAATCGTTCGTCATCCCCGCGCCGCCTCATTCTACCTCCTTCCCAAAATTCACAAAGCAGGATCGCCTGGCCGACCTATTGTGTCCGCCATATCCTGCCCCACTTACTTCATCTCCGCTTTTGTGGATTCGGTCCTGCAGCCTATTGTACAAAACCTGCCCAGTTACGTTAAAGACACAACAGACATCCTCCAACGCTTGTCTAATCTGGCCCCTACCCCCGACACCATCCTCTTCACAATGGACATCACATCTCTTTACACGGTAATCCCTCATGCCGAAGGACTACAGGCTCTCTCACATTTTCTTGATCAGCGTCCTTTTCAAAACCCTCCGTCTCACGCCATAATCCGCCTCGCCGAACTCGTTCTAACGCTAAACGCCTTCCAATTCAACAACTCCTTCTATCGCCAGAAATGTGGTGTAGCGATGGGCACAAAGATGGGTCCCTCGTTCGCCAACCTTTTTGTCGGCTACGTCGAGCACTCGTTTTTTAATTCCTTTCCACACCCGCCACCACAATTCTACGGTCGTTATATTGACGATATTTTTGGTTTTGGCCCCCCTCCCGTAGTTGACCGCTTCACCAAGGCACTTTGTAACGCCCACGCCTCCCTCAAGTTTACCTCACTTATATCGGAATCCTCTGTCAACTTCCTAGACTTAAAAATAACCAGTGACGGTCACAAGTTCCACACCTCTGTGCATTATAAACCTACTGACAGCCATAGCTACCTTCTCTACTCCTCGAGCCACCCTAGATCCCAAATCAACTCTATTCCCTTCTCACAATTTCTCCGCCTCCGTAGGATCTGCAGCGACGACATTGATTTCTGTCATCAGCTTAAGACGATGACCACCTTCTTTATTGAACGTGGTTACCCACTCGGCCTTCTGCGCAATGCCAGCAGTCGCGTTTTTAACATTTCGCGTCACGACGCCCTATTTCCTCAATCAAGGTCTAAACCCCCGTGCAACCCCCTCATCTTCACGTTCCATCCCTCGATACCTAGGCTCGGCAAACTAATCATGGACGCCACTTCCCACCTCGTAGACTCCAAAGTTATTTCTAAAGCACCCGCGCTAACGTACCGTCGACAGCCCAACTTACGATCCCTTTTAGTACGCAGCAACCGTTCCATAAGACCTCAGACTTTACTTCCCGGTACCACGCCGTGCGGCGCCCCAAAATGCCTTACGTGCAAACACACCGGCCCTCCTCCCAACCTGCCAATGAGAATTCCTGACAACCACACCTGTAAATCTTCTAATCTGATATACATCATTTCCTGCACACTCTGTCCAACCTTATTGTATATCGGCGAAACTGACCGCCGACTCCACGAACGCTTCAGAGAACACCGCAGACTCGTCACACTGGAAAGAGCGGGCCAACTCAAACATGACCTCTCCACACACGTATCTAAACACTTCTCCTCCACAAATCACTCTGAACTTAACATGCGAATTTGCGTCATCAAATCAGGCTTCCATACACCCACCTCACGGAAAAAAGAAGAGAACAGATTAATTTTTAACTTAAAGACTGAATTTCCTTCCGGTTTGAACATGAAACTTACTTTCGGCTACTAATCATTCACCTTTCTCCCTCTCCTTCCTTTTTTTTTTTTTTTTGTAATTTGGTTAGTCACGCTGGGGCTATAAGCTTCCCCCACCCGCATTCCGCAACTTGTTGACTTCAAACCTCGCAGCCTACTTGACGACTTCTCCTCCTCCCTCTCTTTCTCCACAACGTCACATCTGTCACGTGTCACCTATGCCTTTTGTATATACGGTATTCTT